>JAJEJO010000136.1:562555-675001 GCA_020662805.1 Glaucomys volans
GTCTTTAAGTTAGGACTTGTACCTCCTAATATTTAATTGTCAACATGTTGAAATAAAATTTTGTGTGGAGGTTCCATTGAGTCAGCTTCAGAATACTGTAGAACAAATGATTTCTCCCTGCCCATGCCAGGGATCTGGGTAAATACAACTTATAGTAATAAATGCTGCTTCTCTGGGTTTGTACTGGGCCTGGCTGTGATTGGTTTCTGCTTGTTAGAGCTAGTTCGAAAACTCTGTACTCTTTCCTGTTAGAGAAGATCAGCAACTTGTGATGCTATCAGTAAAGAATGGGGTTGGTTCTTCTGTTATCTTTTTGTCCAACTTTGTAGCAAAGAAAGCCACTTTGATCATAGCCTATTTTTTGATTCAATATCTACATTTTGAACGCCTATATTGACTAGAGAACATTGGTTTTATGGGCCCTGAGGTTTCACCAGAAAAATTCAACCTAGTCCCTCTGAGTGTCTAAAGCAAAGAACTGATCCAGCATTGAAGACATCCTACCAGCCAGATTATTGCAGTAACCTGCTTTTGCCCTTTTACTGGGTAGAAGTATATGAACAATGATGCAATGGTGCATCTGAAGCAGAGTTTTTCCATATTGCAGTGAGAGAGATAGATAATAGATTCAAATAAATAAGAAAACTGAGGATTATAGTAAATGCTATAGAAGAAATAAGTTAACATGCTGGAGATATATTGGGCATGGGATTTTTGTTGTTGTTGTTTTGGCGAAGTGAACGGGTCTCTGAGATAGTGATTAAACTAAGACTTGCATAATGAAAGAAGGCAGCTTGGAGCCTTGCAGGTTGTTCCAGGAATAGGAAGATCCAGTGCAAAGCACTGGAGAGGGGAACAAATTGTGGCATGTTTGAAAACTCCCAAAGAAAGGTGTTGTGACTATGACTGGAGTGTAGCAAGAATAGTGCAGATGTGCCATTGGATAAAAAGCAAAATAAGTGAAAGTCCAGATATTCTCTGCAGATAGCACTAAAGAGCCCAGAAATATCTCTGAAGCCATATCAGAAGATCCCCCAGGATATCCTGGGGGTTAGAGATCCCTGGATATGCTCTGCAAAATCTAGGTGGGTGACCTCCCAGCTCCGAGAGCAAGTGGACAGCTTGCTGATGAAATAGGTAAACATGGAGGTGCATAGTTGTGCACAGTTTTGTTAACATCATTGACACTCAGTAGGCAAGGATGCAGAAAGTAAGCGGCAAAGAGAGCTCATGGCCTGCCTCAGAGGAGCACCAACTCCAGACCACACGATGCAGAGCCAGAACCCTGGCTTTTTGTTGCATGGACCACTTTGTATTTATTAACTTAAACTCCTATTTGAGCTGAATAGCTGTCATGTACCAGACACAGATAGTTCACAACTCACTCCTTGAAGCCCTGAGATTTGGGCTGAGTGTCTGCTCTGTAAGGGGGAAACTGGGCAGAGGCAGGCCATTGTGGGGGAGGTAACAATGGAGTCACCCTTCCTATCTCGAGGAAGTTCTTCATAAACACCCAAGGTCCAAGTTGCCAACCTGCCAGGAGTTCAAAGCTTTTTGATTTGAAAACTGACTTGGACAGAGGTCAGATCTCTGGAAGAGATCTTATCAAAGAGTGGCACAAGTCCTGAGTTTGAAGTCCAGGCAGTGGAGACTTAACAAGCATTACTGGCTTAGGGCTTGTTTTTGATTCAGAGATATGTTAATCCAAATTCACATCTTTTTTTCTTAACTTAAAATATCTTATTGTTTAAGATGAATACAGGAAGTAACAAATTCATAGTCTTCAAAATTTATGCTGAGTGAGAGGCTAGAGATCCTTTATGTGTCAAAGGATCATAAAGTCCTACCCCCATGGTTTTATAAGTATATTTATTTTCCTAACATGTTTTTTTAAAAAAACATCTCCTGGGCCTTCCTGATTTTAAGGAGTTCAAAGTACCTTATACTCATTTTGTTTGTGTTTTGTGGTACTGGGATTGAACACAGAGGTTCTCCACCACTGAACTACATCTCCAGCACTTTTATCTTTTATTTTGAGATAGGGTGTCACCAAGTTGCTAACGCTAGCCTCAAACTTAAAATCCTTCTGCCTCAACCTCCACAGTGGCTGGGATTACAGGTGTGCACCACCATGCCCACCTTTTTCTGTCTTTTTTTTTTTTCTCTCTCTCTCTCTTTAAATATTCCTAATAAGATTACAAAATGCCTCAGTTCCTTTTTGGAATAAGCCTTTATACAAAGAAAGCTTTTGTGTGTGAAAAGCTAGAGAAAAATAACATCAATGAGAACCCAAGGCTCTGGAGAGTGAGGTTTTGCCTAAGGTGCCACAACAGAAATACAGTGAAAGATAAACAGAACATTTATAACTAATTCATCCCTTGCAGCTTGAAGGAGCTGGGGGAACACCAACTACCACCTCCGGCTCAGATAATACTCTTTCCTTTTCATAGTGAATTCAGGGGTTAATTTCAGTTGACAGTGACTTGCCAGGTTCCATTTCATCATATTTGGTGTTGGCATGATCATGGTGAGGTCATCTTGGACAACCCAGACCCTCTTTTCACATGTACCTCACTACACTCAGAGGGAAACCATCCAGACAAGAACCTCTTTGTCTTTGAGTCTTCCCTTATCCACAGTTTTGCTTTTCAAGGTTTTAATTACCCAATATCCATTGCTATCTGAACCTATTAAATGGAAAATTCCAGAAATAACTCATAAGTTTTAAATTATGCCCATTCTGATTAGCATGAATAAATTTTGGTACATTCTACTACATCCCACTTGGGACACAAATCATCCCTTTATCCAGAGTATACATGCTGTATATGTTATCCACCCATGAGTTACTACTATGAGTTACTACTTCATAGCTACCTTGACTGCCACTGTATGGTAGTGCTTGGGTTCAAGTATCCTTTATTTTTCTTAGTGGCCCCAAAGTGCAGTAGTGATGCTGGCAATTCACATATGCCAAAGAGAAGTCAGGAAGTGCTCCTTATAAGTGAAAATATAAAAGTTTTTGACTTAATAAGGAAAGAAATATATGCCATGGTTGCAAAGATCTCAAGTCTATTGTTATACTTGTTTTATTTTATTATGTTAATCTCTAATTTACAAATTAAACTTTATCATATGTACATATATAGGGAAAAAAAACAGTATTCATAGGGTTCAGTACTCTGTGTTTTTAGGTATCCACTGGGGGATAGGGATGACAACTGTATTCTGACTTGTTGCAAGTGTGCTATTTTTCAAACAAATATGTTCACCTTATTCATCATTAAAAAGTCATCTTTATTATTGCATGTGAATTAAACATCCAACGTGTGAAGCTCCAGGCTAAGCAGAGGAAGTCTCCCCTTTGACCTGAAAGTCTATATGAAGCTGTCATCCACATGTGTCATATCCTCTCAAATTCTTCATATCGCTTACATTTTGTAGTTTAAATTTTTCTTTTCCTTTTCTCCCCCTCCACCCCACCACTTTTTTTTTTTTTTTTTCAGGACTTGAATCCAGGGCCTTACATGCTAGGTAAGCACTCTACCACTGAACTACATCCCAGCCTTTTTTTTTTCCAAATTAATTTTGAGATAGGGTCTTTCGGAGTTGCTGAGGCTGACCTGAAACTTGGAATTGATCCCCCTGCCTCAGTCTCTCACCTGGGATTACAGGCATGTGCTACTGTGTCTGGCTTAGTTTTAAAATATCTTAAAGGATATGTTCATAAGTTATCTTCTTTAAACATCAGTAACCCTGTATAAGAGACATGGCAGAATTCTTCATCATTGTCATTTGCAGTTGGCCAAATGGGTTCAGGTCTGTTGAGATACCCAAGATCATACCTTGGTGGATGACTGAGCTAGGATCGGAACCCAAGGAGTACTATAGGGCCTTCCCCAGATACTGTGCTTCCCAACCTCCCAAGAATATTGGTACTGGTTGGGCATCCTCTGAGCTATTTTCTTTCAGGGATGGGGTCAGGCTTCTGTCTGAATTCAGCACCTCAGGCACCCACTTTGGGGAGAAGGAGTCTTGGTTGCCAGGAGTCAGGCAGAAGGCAGTCTCTTTCAGAGACTGTATCTCTTGGCTTGTTTGTTGTCTTGGCTGCCCTTGGATGTACTTGTGGTTTTGAAAGGTGGCCAAAGCCAGAAGCCAGGGAGCTCTTAAACCTGCTGCTTGATGTCACAGAAGGAGCCTTTGTTAAAAGCGGAGCCAGGTTTGTCCGAGAGGCCTGCCGACAGGATTTCCTCCTGACATTAGCGCTGTTCGACTGCTGTCCCTTTGATTCATTTATCTTCAAGGATGGATTTGTATTTGAATCTGGGCCTTTCCTTGGGCTGAGAGGGGACCGGTTCCTGTTGGGATGTCCGTGTTGCCTGGATGGCTGACAGAGCAGCGCTTGGAGACTGTTCAGGTTCTTTTCCTGCCTGTGGGTATGTGGAGGCATGCATTCCTAGGAACAGCTGCGGGGGCCTAATTCCTTCTGCCTCTTGTGCTGTGGGAGCATGTGGCGGGACAATGTGGTGTTTCATTAGTTTGCATGAGGGGAGCTGACTGACTAGTCACAAGTGTTGTAACTGACAGTGGCCAGAAAGTCTGCAGAATTATCCCTAGTGAAAATCCGGTGCACTTTCCCAGGCAGTAAGTAAACCACTGTGTCTCAGTGTCAGATCTTTAAAGTTGAAGCCAAGGTGTAAGGCACAGGATGTAAGCTGGCTTTTCTCTAAAACCCTGATTTAAAGACCTGACTTAAGGTTGTGCCAGTGGTCTCATCTTGAAAAACTGTTTCAGTTGTTTCTCCTTAGAACCACCATGCTCCATAACTTCTGCTTTCTCCTTAACAAAGCAAAATGTTGCCCCAAACTTGCAAATAAGCCAGCCGTTCACTCAAAGTTCATTAGAAGGATCTGCAATGTGAATGTCCACATGCAAACATCTGTAGTTTATTTATATGTGGTTTTGTCTGCTGTCTGAAAATTGAAAGTTTTCATGTGCAGAGGAAATATTGAACTTAGAGTTTTAAAACATCTATTTAACATATTAATAGATTCTGTTTAACAGAAGGTGAACTTATTGGTTTAATAGGGTGACAGTGACTTTTTAATAGCTCCATGTTCGAGAGGATCTCTGGAAATTAGTAGTCCATGGTTGAATTTTTATTGTTTAAATTACAAGTTGAGTTTACTAACATTTTTAAATGCCCCTTGGTGTTTGAATGCAACTATTGTGGATGGGTCAGTGACATCCACAGAATGATACACGTCCTGGCCCTTGTGGCCCCTGGGGTCCTGAGGCCGGGAGCAGCTGGATCAGCAGTGAACTCAGCCCCTGCATCATGTGCTGCTCCTGGCTGGAAGGAGCCCAGAGGATGGTGCTCCCTGCAGGTCTCCAGCTGTCTGATGGTAGTCCCAAATCCTGTACTGACAAGGATGATTTGAACCAAAAGGATGGGATCTGTGCATTCTCAGCTGTCATCTGGGGAAAACTAGAGGATTTTTAAAAACTGATTACAAACCACAACCAGAAAAGCTCTTGGAGAATTACACAATGCAGTCCTTGTTGAGTTCAGCATCTCCTCCCCCAAGACAGACCTGCTTTAACTCATGTCTTTTAGGGGCCTCCCTCATGCCATCTGGGAAAGGGGAAGTTTTTAGATTTCTGAGTTGTTCTCACCTCTCACACCTCTCAGTATATGTGTTAAAGAACATTGTAAACAGAAGGTGCTGTGCAGTTACAAATTTCTACTCATGTTCTTGTCACATGTGGATCTGGGAGCCACCTCAGCCCAGCCAGATATACAAACCAGAGAAGTCCTAGTTGCTTTTGCTGATTGAAAGGAGACTGTCATGAAGGGTCTGGACTGGGTGGCCAGACCGTCCTGAGTCACATGGTCAAAATACCCTCAGGTCACACCTACTTTGCTGTTTGTAATGGTCACCACCCAGTCTGTCCCCAGGGGACTACCTTTGGGATTAATGCAGAATGTCCACCTCTCTCTTCTTAGAGGCTCCCAAAGACAAGTGTAGATGGTCTCAGCTGGAGGATTGTGCTGATATTTACACGTTACAGAGGTCTGAGAAGTCTTCCATAACTGCCCCAGCTGTTATGCAGCCTGGACTATCTGTAGTTCCAAACTTACCTACAAATACAAGATCAAAGGTAGCATGACTTCTGCAGAAGGGAGAAGAACCATGAAATAGGTAATTCAGAGGTCTCAGTTCAGACCACTGTTTCTACCACTTATAAAATGTGACTAGAGCAAATTCTAAACTATAAAATGGAGGTGAGATAACCCCCTTAAGGAGTCTTCTCATATTTAGCGGTAGTCACTGTTATCATGGTCTCACTGAATGTCAGTGCTCTGTCTTTCACACTTAGCCTGACTCACTTCCTGGGAGACTGTGTTAAGCAGGCATGTGCCCTGCTCTTAACTCCCACATGATCACCAGCCATTTATTCCTCTGCTGCTCAGTTCTACTTGGACACCTGACCCTGAGGGCCACTGAAGCTTTTGCTGGGATGTTGTGATACAGTCATGACTATTTTTAAAAGCTACTATTGACCTTGATGCTGATTCTAGCAGCCAGACCTGGTAGCTTTGTGACCTTGGGTATGTTATTTTACCTGTTTGAATCCCCATATCCTCCAAGGGTGGCTCAAAGGATCAAATACAATCACAGGTGAGGTGCCTCCCACAGAAGCTAGTGTGGAGGAGGGGCTCAGACTGATTGGTTTCCTTCCTTCCTTCCTCCTGGGAGGCAGAAACCGGGAGGCTCCTAATCCTCCTGTGTAACCTGAGATCACGTTCAATGCCTGCAGCTTCCACAGCAGAAAAGTTTCCCACATGTTGATGGAATCTGGCTGGAATCCCTTTATCTGGGTCTGCCCTACAGCAATGCGTCTTGGCCAACATTCATAGTGTGTGGGTATAAAAATGGCAGGGGCACAGGACGCTTCAGATCAGCACATCTTTGTATTTGTATGTAGAATAGAGCCTGCCTGTCTTCAGTGGACTGGTTCCTGCGTGATATTCTTGTACTTAATGTCAGGTGTCTTTGCTCTTTATTCTTTGATACATTTTTATTAAGCTTACCATATTTCACTGCATGATATTTGCCAACAGATTAGTGTATATTCATGAGTATTCTGTGCATCCTAATATTGCACCAAAAACAGTTTAGTAATAAATGATTTTTAAGTAATACCAGCACAATTTTTTAAAAAAAGTTTCACATAGTAGTTGTGCCCCACTTTGGCGAGGTGGGGAGCGCACTGGGGATTGAACATAGGGGTGCTTTATCACTGAGCCACATCCCCAACCCTTTTTATTTTTTATTTTGAGACAGGGTCTTGCTAAATTGTGGAGGGTCTTACTAAATTGCTGAGGTTGTCCTCAAACTTGTGGCTCTGATGCCTCCATCTCTCAAGTTGCTGGGATTACAGGTGTGTGCCACCACACCCGGCACACCCCACTTTTTTGCAAATAAAAGGGGAGGAGGCATAAAATCTGTGATGATTATGTGGTAAAATGCAGGATTTTGTGCTAGGCATTGTGCTGGATACCAGGTCCCCAGTGGAGAATGAAATAGATGTGGCCCCTGTCCTTAGAAAGCTCCAAGTTTAGGGGGCCCTGGGACAAATCCATCAATAGTACCTCAGTGCAAAATGAAGAAACATGAGGAAGAGGCTGTCAGAGGACCCAGACTTGTTTGGATTAGTGGAGAGAGGCTCTTTCTGAGGGAGAGGCCATTTAAAGATTTAATATATATAGATAAAATATTTCATTAATAATTTCATGTTACTACATGTTGACATAATATCTTTGAAATAGTAGTTAAAATACATTATTAAATTAACATCACCTATTTCTCTATTTAATTGGCTACTAGAAAATTTTAAATTACCCATGAAGCTCACATCATCTTTCTGTTGGACAGCACTAGTCTAGACCTTGGTAAGCAGTTTAGATTTTCTGTGTAGGTTAAAGGAGACCTTTAAAGGGTTTTAAGCAAGCGATGGCATGATTAGATTGAGGTTTTAGGAGACAGGTCTGTGTAGGACTGACTGATGGGGAAGAGGGTCTAGAAAGGGCAAGAGATGCTTATAGCAGCACAGGGAGCAGGTTGGGTGGTAGCAGAGAAGACAAAGTGGGTGGATTCAAGATGTGTTTTGCAGGTAGAGTCTACCAAATGTATGGAGGGTTGAATATGGTGAGGCAAGGGAGAAAAATAGTCAGGTGTGGCTCTGGCAGTGGGTATATGAGGTGGGGCTGCTGAGATGGGGAGATTGGGAGAATAGCATGGATTTATTAGTTTAGTTGGTTGATTTTCCTTGGGGGAGGGGGTGATGGCAGATTGCTGAGATTGAAGACTTCTGTTTGGAGTGAGGCAAGTTTGAGATTCATGTGTGCCTCAGTGGGGATCCTGATCAGACAGGCAGTTGACATTAGGAGCCTGAAGCTCTGGAAAGAGATCTGGTCTAAAAAGTAAAAGTTAGGAATCTACACAGCAATGAAATTAAAGCCATGCAAATGGATGCTGTCACCAAGGGAGAAACCTGGGTAAAGAGAAGGGAAGAGACCTTGGGATCCGGTCCTGAGGAATTCCAGCTTGGTCCATTCCAGGATCAGCAGAGGAGGCTGAGGGTTTGAGACCAGAAAGGAGGCAGGATCTGGGTAGGACTGATATTCAGAGGAAGTAAGGGAGAGAGTGTGTGTATACGTGTGTATGAGACAGGGTCTACTATGTTGCCCAGACAGGCCTTGAACTCCTGGGTTCAAGTAATTCTCCCACCTTAGCCTCCAAGTAGCTGGGACTACAGGTGCACACCATGGTATCCCATTGGAAGTTGGTTTTTTAGGATGATGGTAGACAAAATTCAGCAGGAAAAGATCTAATTTTTTAAGCATGCAGTAAAACAAAGCACAGTTTTTCATTACTTGATTTTTATAAACAAACATTTTTTACTTGATTAAAGTAGACATTTCCCTGGGGCCACCCATCAGCAGCATAACGATTATACTCCTTACAGGTCCCAGCCATTCCCTGACAACGTTGCAGACGGAGGAGGTACATGGACATGAGCATTTGGCAATGAGCTTTTGCCTGAGGGGTGATAGCTGCTTTTCCAAGGTTCAGGTGAGCGGCCACCTTGAGGACAGGTGTCTGCTTTGGTAGGCAGGTCGAGGGCATGTGTTCTTTTATCTGATTGGTTAAAGCCCTTCCTCTGAGGGGCCTGGAGGATATACCCCAAGAGCTAAGCACTTTTATTCTGCCTTTGAATAGTTGAGAAGAAACCTTTACACACACACTCTTTTGGAAGGGGGTGGGGAGTAGTTGGAGGCAGGGTGGCTGGGACTGGTGGGAGTGGAGGAAGGGCAGATAGATACCAGCCAAACAAAGCTTCTGCTTTTATCAAAAGTGCTGTGTTTGGGCTTAGACAGCCTGAAGCCCGATGATTCCCTGATGCCAGAACCTCTGTGCCTGCCAAGAGACATACTGGCCTTGATACAGTTTTTCTTGTTTTTACCCGATTCAGTATGACGGGCTGCTGCCAAGTTAAGATTTCAACAGTGGCCTTTAGCTTACTGCTGTCACTAGACTTCTGCTGAGCACAGGTTAACCCATGACTGGTTTTGTTTTTGTCAACCAGTACCACTTTGTATCAGTCTTGAGTCCTGTGTAGACTCATCAGAGTGTGATGTGCAGGATATTTAAATGGTGCTGTTTTAACATGATTAGGCAGTTTCCTTAATTGCTGTTCTCTTACTGTTGCTCATGAGCATGCCAGGCAGACACTGCCGTGTTTTCAGATGAGATGGAAACTGACTCATGGATGCAGGAATTGGCTCTTGAAGAGAAAGAAGCAGGAGTTTTAGAAGTAACCAGGTGACAGAATCTCTGCTTGCTCAGGAGGAAAGTGTGTCCTCCTCTTTAGCCTACTCTGGACATTAAGAAGGATGATTCCCGAAGATTAGTCCCATGGCCTCAGACCCCAAAAGAGAAATGAAATGCAGGACGACCAAAACCAAACTCTGACCCAAGTTTCAAAGGAGGAAGAGGCCTGTGACCATCTAGGTAGCTTCTCTGTTGAAAGATGTGCATGAAAGATTACTTCCTGCCTAAAACTACTCATTTAAAGGGTCCTCCAGTGTGGTGTGATGAGCCAGGGCCACTTACGTATTCATTCACCAGTAATGTGGCGCACCCACTGTGTGCCAGGCTTTGTTCCACCTGCTGCAGTTCAGGCAAAGGGACTGGTCTTTGTTTAAAGAGTTCATAGTTCTCAGAGAAAGAGATGTCCATTTTGAACCACCTGGTCTTACCAGCACTTAATCTCTCCATCTTTGCTACTGAGCTAACCTCCCACCCACAGGCTCACCCTTGGGATCCCTCCTCCAATTTGATAAGCAGTTTTGCTCTTCTTGACCTCTGACCTTAATATCTTTACAGGTATCATGGTCCTTTTTGTCCTCAACTTGGTGATTGGTGGTGGTACTTTCTAGACAACCCTTCCCTCAGGGACTGCCTCCTCTGTACCACCACTTCCTCTATGCTGTCCTGACCTTGGACCCAGACCCCAGAAGGGTCAGGTCATGCAACCAAGGACAACATCAGAGGGTGGCTCTGGACTGTAAAAGAAACAGTGCAGAGTGAGCAGAGGATTGCAGAAAATGCCAAGGGTAACAAAAAGGGCTTTCAGAAGATATGTTTGGAACAATAAGACCAAAGAGAGGAAGATGTGAGAGAAAACCAACTGCTGGGCTTCTGTTCGGCTTGCATTTTTTCCTGTTCAGAAGTCAAAAAAATGACTTCTCTGATTGGAAAGGGTAGGACAAATGTGAAGGAAGAATTGCTGGCCTGGAGTAGATGAGGCTATGACAGGAGTCATGAATGCCACCAAATAAAATGAAGCCCCAGAGCCCAAGAAGACTGAGGGGGCATGAGGCTGAGGCCATTAAGCCAGCACTGTCACTTTGCGGGGAATAGTGGTACAACAACGAAAAGCTACAGGGAAAATGCAGGTGGTTAAGTATTTTAACTTTTTCAAAAGGAGGTGGGTAGATTAAATTAATCTGCAAAATGATAGCTTTGACACCGATTTCAGGAAATATTCTAAAACAGGTTATTAGGATGATGACTCTAGAATACTTGGTAAAGGAGGCAAGCACCATTAGCGCTTTGCTAAAAGCAAGTCATACATGATTAGCTTTTTCTTCCTGGGCTTAAGTGGTTGGAACCTTAGAGGTCTGTGTGTGACTGTCAATCATTGGTGACATCCTTAGGGTGAAAGAGAGTGGGGCTCCAGTATAGCACAAGAAGTTTTGCTGGAGGCTGTGTCCTTATCCCCATTATAATAAATTTCAAAAAATGATTTAGACACTAACACTGGCATAGAGATCAAGTGGGCAGATGACATGAATCTTAGACCAGTAACTAATATCTTAGAATGACTAATGTGAGGTACAAAAAGTGGTGTTGTGTTTCAAATTTAAATTTATTATTATTTTGAAATTTATTCCTTCTTCATTTCTCATTATATTAATTTTCTGCAATGGTGGGAGTTGAACCCAGGTCCTCACTCACGCTGGGCAAGTGCTCTACCACTGAGCCACATCCCCAGCTCAATACAACAAATTTAACTGAGTAAAGCTTTATAGGGAGAGACAAAGACTTGCTCTGAAGTCCAAAAACATTAATTACAAAGTGAAATATGGGGTTTGGTTTAGCAACCATACATGAAAAATACTCTAGGATTTGGATAACTGCAGCCTCCAAATGAGTCAGCAGCACTCTATGGTCATCAAAGAAGATAATGTGATTGTAGGAGCATTAATTGAAGTTTAATATTTAGACGAAGGAAGGTGGTCACACATGGCTGCC
Organism: Glaucomys volans; assembly: GCA_020662805.1. Classification (NCBI taxonomy): domain Eukaryota; kingdom Metazoa; phylum Chordata; class Mammalia; order Rodentia; family Sciuridae; genus Glaucomys; species Glaucomys volans. The sequence goes on from JAJEJO010000136.1 coordinate 574,441, forward strand.
CAGATTACATCTGGTGAATTGCTTTAGCTTTGACTTCAGAAACGCAAGATGAATCCTCCACGGCAGATCAGTGAGCTTCTGTCTGGACCTCTCTCTGCTATAAAGCAGATCTCTTGGTTTAATCATTAAGGAATATCCCTGACATTTTTTGCATTAGTGACAAGGTACTTCTCATGTCATGTTTAACCCTGGGAGGAGAATATTAAAAAAGCACTAACCTTAATTCTGCCAGCTACCAGTGAAGCGTAATTTAACAAATAAGATAAATGAGTTGTGAGATATGGAAGAATGAAGCTCATTCATTTTGCAAGGTGATCTTGCAAAAATACTTTCATAGGTTGCACCTCTAGGAGTGTTATATTCCTTGGTTTAAAGCCCCCCCCTATTTTTTTATTTTTTATTTATATATTTGGAACCAGGGATTGAACTCAGGGACACTCGGCCACTGAGTCACATCCCCAGCCCTATTTTGTATTTTATTTAGAGACAGGGTCTCACTGAGTTGCTTAGGGCCTTGCTAAGTTGCTGAGGCTGGCTTTGAACTCGCCATCCTCCTGACTCAGCCTCCCAAATCGCTTGGATTACAGGCGTGCACCACCACACCCAGCTCCCCCCCACCTTAAAATCAGTAAAGGCAAACTCAAAAAATATTTCCCTGTCCACAGTGAGAAAGGAGCTCTTCATTAGGAACTTAATGTGAATCCCAGTATCAGTGAACAACCTGTTAGTCTGAGCACACACGGGCTGACATTTTCTCCAGGGTGTCATTATTTTACTCACAAGACCAGCCCTGTTCTAAGAATCTGTTTCTTCTTATTTTCCCAATAAGCAGATGGAAATGGCCAAGTGGTAAATTCTCTGTCCTCTTGGCTATCTCCCTGATTAACTTCCTCTCTGACATCTCAATGTCCAGAGAGATTCATTTTCAGCAGCACGACCAGACTCTCAATGTCACCTTGAAAGCATCTGGCTTGAGGGACTGGGGAGCCAGGCACTGCCCAGGCAGCAGGGATGTTCTGTGCTGGGGAGTTCTATCTCAGGCCTCATAGTAGAGTCACAGACTGTGGCTAAATTATCTCCTTAGTGAGGGGGACCAGGGGTCCGAGAATGGCATTTTCCTCCCTCCCTGCAACATTGTTCTCCCTTGGTGAACCCATGGAATGTGCTGGAGGAGAAGGGTAGGGGTCTAGGTCTTCTGCACAGTGGAGAACTCACACACATTCATTCAAACCAATGTTTATTGACCAACTGTGCCCTGGAGAGGCAAAGGTAATTAAATATGGACCCAGTGCTGGGTGAGCTGTTAGTCCAGTAAGGGAGTAAGGCAGAACACACATAGTAGATTGAATTATAGTGGTTTGTTACCATAAAGTTTTAAAATTCTTAGGAAAAGGGCACAAAGGAGTTGTTGTTGTTGTTTTGTTTGTTTTTGTTTTGCTTTTGGGTATTTGGAATTGAAACCCCAGGGGTGCTTTACCACTGAGCCACTTCCCCAGCCCTTTTTATTTTGAGACAGGGTCTTGCTAAGTTGCTGAGGCTGGTCTTGAACTTGCAATCCTCCTGTCTCAACCTCCTGAGTTGTTGGGATTACAGGTGTGCACCACTGTGCCTGGTGGGAGATGTTATTCTCTGAATTGTGTTTGGGGGCTGGGGGTTGGAAAAGAGTGGTCTCAGGAGGTGAGAACAAATGATAAAATGGGGACCCCAGACCTGTGGATTAGGGAATACCATTGTTTGGATTTGTTGGGATGTGAGAAGAAGATGAGGCTGGTGAGAAGGGCAAGATATCATCTAATAGAATATAAAATGCTACACTGTCCTACACTTTTATCTAATAGGACATGATTATATTTATGTATTTGTAGTTATATATAATTCTCTTATATTAGAAGGAATATTGTCCAGTAGACACAAAAATCTTAAGTTTTGAAGCCTGGTACTATATTTTCCTTCCCTCCATTCCTTCATCCCCTTTCTTCCCCCAAGAAAGATTCTGAGATGTTGATGGAGCTTTAAGCTGGAGAACAGAGGGAAAGGCTCTCAATTCTAAGGCCATATCCACCAGCAAATGCACTGAAGCCACCAGGTTGCCCACGGAGGCAGACTTTTTCCAGTTGTTGGGTTTGCCTTTTCTAATTGTGTGACATGCCCTGGCCCACGGATTGTTTAAAAATGATACACTAGTAGATTCCCAAGATGCAGTGTTGTTCTTCCTTGGTCCCACAACTTCAGGTAAATAGACTCAGCCTACTGACCACACTTGGTTCAAAGTTCCTCGTATTACATTTCACTTAAGTGTTCTAGAAATGAATTGGTTGGCAATGAATAAACACCCTCAAAGCAAGAACTCCATCCTGGACTAATAAGCCATCTGGTCCCTGCCTTCAGTAAGTTTTAATCCCAAGATTTTTACCTAATGCTTTCATAGCCAGGAGCCTTGCTCCTCTTGTCATAGTTTGTGAATCAGGATAGTTTTGTTCTCCCTTTGGCAGCTCTTACATTTTTATTTCCTTTGCTTATTTAACTGTACTGGAGACCTGCAGGACAGTGGTCAGCAGAAGCAGTAACGGTGGGCATCCTTGTCTTGTTTCTGATTGGTTGATGGGTTGATTGACTGATTTTATTAATGCGTCTAATAGTTCACCATTAAGATCGGTGCTTACTGAGGTTTTTGGTAGACACCCTTTGTCAGGTTAAAGAAGTTCTCTTCTATTTCTAGTTTAAGCTTACCTCAGAGATCATGAGAAGATGATTTTTTAAAAAAATGTTTTCTTTCCTCATTAGTTATATGCCCAGAGTTCTTTTTCTTCTTAAAATCTGTGAATGTGGAGAATCATAGATTTTTCTCATGTTAAGTTGATTCTGTATTCCTGGAGCAAACCTAATTCAATTAGGATATATTCTTAATATTTGGGGTTTGGTTTGTCAGTGTTTTGATCAGTTTTTTCATATCTGCTTATGTGAGATTACCTCATTCTTTTCCTTCCTTTTTCCAACTTTGCTTTTAGTACTAAAGTTATGTCTTCTTTTTCAAGTCTCTGGAGGCATTTCTATGTTTAAGTAACAAATTGCAAGGTTGGGCAGAGCCTGCCAAATGTTGAAAAAACATCTAGGCCTAAAGTTCTCTTTATGGGAAGATATCGGAACCACCAATTCAATTTCTTTTACTGGTTTTAAGACTGTTTTGATTTTCTGTTTCTCTTATTTTCAGTCTGTTTTAGTGTTATTTTTCTACAACTTTGTTCATTTTTCCTAATGTATTAGCTAAGCTAACATTAACTTATACAATGTTCATAGTATTCTTGTTGCATTTTCTTTTTTTTTTTTTTTTTTTTTTTTTTTTTGCAGTGCTGGGGTTTGAACCCAGGGCCTTGTGCTTGAGAGGCAAGCACCCTACCAACTGAGCTATATCCCCAGCCCTCTTGTTGCATTTTCTAGCATTTGAGGCAAGGCCCCTTTTTCATTTCCGTAGAGTTTTTTGCCTCCCCCTCCCTGATTATGTCTAGAAAAGGTTTGTTTTATTAGACGTTCTGAAGAACCAGGCTTTGTTTATTGCTTCTCTGTAGTATCCTTGTTTGTATTTGATTTCTGCTCAGTCTTTATCTCCATTGTTCTATTTTCTTTATGTTTATACTATAGTCTTAGCTTAAACTGAACCCTTAATTAATTTCTAGTCTTCCTTTTCTAAAAACAAGCATTTAAGGCTGTATATTTCCTTCAAAGTACCACTTTACCTGGGTCCTGCTCATGCTGTATTCTATATTCTAAAAATCTGTCTTGTAATTATGAGTTTAACCTAGTTATAGTTATTATGTTTAGTAATGTATTTGGGTTGATACCTGCCTGTTATTCTGTAATTCTATACTATTTGTACATTTTTTAAAAACTATGGGTTTTTGCTACTGACTTACTTTGAATTGTCTTTTTAAAAATATTCTACTTTTGTTCATTTAGTGGTCACTTTAAAAAATACCTTTGTATTACTTCATAAAACACAAAGTAAATAATACTTTTACTTCTTTCTGATCAACATAAGAGCCTCAGAACACTAGTCACCTTCCTCTTGACTTTAATACTATTCTCCGGCATTTTAGTTTGATTTTTAAAACAATTTTGATTGTGTTAAATGCACATCAGATTTTAGCCATTTTTACTTTAATCAATATTAAATTAACGTTTAACTAAACGTTAATAAAAATTGCACACATTGAGGAAGTGATGTGATGTTTTGAAACATGTAGTACACATTGCATTATGTTTACATCAGGTTAAACATACCTATCTCCCCAAACATTTACCATTTTCTTATGGTGAACACTTTCAAAATCTCTTCTTTTAGCTTTTTGAAATGTACAGTATGTTATCAGTGTCACCCCTTTGTGCAATAATGCAGCAGAACTTCTTGCGTCTTTGTAACTATAACGTGGTTGGCATTGATCATCCTGTCCCCATCTCTCCCTCACTCCACTCTCCCCAGCCTCTGATAACTGCCATTCTACTCTCAACTTCTGTGAGATCAGCTTTTTTAGATTCTGCGTATGAGTTCACTACAGTACTCATTCTATGTATGAGATCATGTGCTATAGTATGTGTCTTTCTGTGCCTGGCTTATTTTATCTTAGCTATTTTTAAGTATTCAGTTCAGTAGTCTTAATAAGTACATTGACATTGTTGTTCAACCAATCTCCCGAATTCTTTTCATCTGGCAAAATTGGTACTGTAGACCATTAAGCAACTCTTCATTCTCCTCTCCCTACCCCAGCAGAATGGCAATACCATTCTACTTCCTGTCTCTATGGGTTTGGTTACCCTAAATACCTCATACAAGTGAAATCAGACATTATTTATCCTTTTGTAACTGCCTTATTTCACTTAGCATAATATCTTGAAGGTTTACCCATGTTGTGTCAGGTGTCAGAATTTCCTTCCTTTTAAAGCTAAATAACAGCCCATTGTATTGTATATGCCCTGTTTTGTTGATCCTCCATCCATTGAGGGATCCTTGGGTTGCACCTACCTTTTGGCTTTTGTAAATGGTGCTCCTGTGAACATGAGGGTATTAGGTACTTCTCAGCAGTGGAATCCCTGATTCATATGGTAATCTAATCCTTTTTTTTCTTGTTCGTTTTGTTTTTGTTTTTGAGACAGGTCCTACTACATTGCCCAAACTGTCCTCAAAGTCCTGGGCTCAAGTTATCCTCCTACTTCAGCCACCAAGTAGCTGGGATTACAGGTGTGCACCCCATGCACATGTTTATGAGCAATTGCCATAGTAGATAATCTCATGGGTTTGAGCTGGTAGTTTTTCTCTTTTCACCCTACAAAATGGGGCTGGTTTTATTCCATCAGTGCTAGTTTGAGGTTACCTACATATCAGTTTCTTTGTCCATCATTCATTCTTAGATCTTGGACATTTTTCTGGCATCATTTTCTTTCTTCCTTCAGGAGATTCTGTTTTGTCTGTCTATATTGTCATTCACTTCATAGTTTTGCTGGGCACAGAATTTTGAGTGCTTCACTTTCCCTTTTCGTTAATAAAAATCTATCAGCCCACATGGTCATCGCTCTGAGGGCAATCTTTCCTTGCCCTTTGCTCTCAAGCTCCACGCTGCTTCTGGTTTCATTACAGTGTGTCTAGATGAGGATTAATTTTTTGTTTTTACTGATGGAGATGCACTGGAGTGCCTGAATTCAAGGACTGGCATCTCATGAACTTTGGAGATTTCCTGTCATTGTTTCTTTGACTCTTGTTTTTCCCCTCAGTCTCAGTTCTCCCCTTCTAGAGCTCTGGGTGAATGTGCGTGGGCCTTCAGATTCGACCTTCAATGTCTTTCATATTTTCCATTGCCTTTTCTCTTTGTACTTTATTCTGAATAATTTCTATACATCTTTGTTTTAATTCATAAATATAATTTGTAGTCATATCTAATGTTTTTTCACCCAGTCATTAAGTTTTATATTTTAATCAATAATAATTTTTTATTTCAAAAATTAAAATGAATCATTTTTATTTTATATAATTAGCTCACTTTTGATATATTTTTATTTTATAACCTATATCTGATATTCCGATATCTGAAGTCTTTGAGGGTCTTAATCTATTATTATTTCTGCTCACTTATTCACTGGGACTTGTTTCCAGTGTATATGGTTATTTCTGAAAGGGAATTTATACTTAACTACATTTGTGGATATCTGAGCAGTATTGTGTTGAGAAAATTTTCCTCCAAAAATGATTTCCAGTGTTCCCTTAATGGTGAGCACCACCAACCCAGATATTTGAATGTCTGGGTTTTGGATTGCTCCATAAAAGCAGGTAATATACATTGAATTTCCAATCAACATGAAGACTGACCTGCAGTTAAAAATTCTTAGGAGAAATGTCTTTTACTACCATTATTTTTTTTCCATGAGAGTTTGTGGTGGAAACAATGGGTTTCATCTTGGTTTCCTTTGCTAGAGTGTGGTGTGTTTTCGTTCGTTTTTAGCACATTTTTTCTCCGTTGGGGCTGGAAAAAGCCTAATTTCCAAGATTCAGGCATTTGCAGGGCCTCAGGGTAAACTACTCACTTTCATGCACCCAGGGTTTATCTGGTTTGTCCTCCCTAAGATTCCCTTTGACTTTGTTTTGCTGTTGCTCATATTTTGTATTGTTCCCTGTTTCTGTGTCTTTTTTTAATATGAATACATTATGTTTGAGAATTTCCCTTTCTTGTGACCTCAACAATGCATGTGAAAATATATTTGTAATTTAGCTATCATTTAGTTTTCAGAATGTGTGGCCTACCATATTAAGTAGATGGAAGTCCCATATTAGAAATTCCTAATGTTCTGAGGCCTTAACTAAATTATGTGGATAAAAGGATGGTTGGTTGTGGTTTATATTTTCATGTGTTCATTCCTGGATTTATGTGTTTATTAATTGGCTACTGTGATGAGTACTGTCTGGAAAGCTTGTTGAGCAAGAGGGAATTAGTCCCTGTCCTCATGGAGCTTATAGTCCAGTGGAAAAGACAGGCAGTGAGTGGCAGCTCTCCAGCATGGGGGTGATAGAGAAGTTCAAATGACTATCTAAACATGGCACTCTCAGCTAGTATTTGTGCAGCTACGTGGTTTTGTTGTTCTCAGCTTTTCCTTTGTGAGTTAAGTATTTTTGTTAGTGTGTAGGTGGGTAGGGATCCTCTAAATGTTATATTTCATTATACTTTATGGGAGAGTTTATGGGTTCAAGTTTGAGGGATGAGACAGACCCTCTTGAAAGTAACTGAGTTGCCAGTGAGAGTTAAGTAGCTGAGTGGTATGTGTGTACTGCTTACCATGAAAAATGGATGGTAAGGAGGTAAAGCTTGTTCATTCTGATCCCTATTCCTAAAAGTTAATATAGAGTAGTGCTTGGGAGCAAAGGTGTTTGCTAATTCTTTTTTTTTTTTTTTTTTGGTCCAGGGATTGAACCTAGGGGTGCTTAACCACTGATCCATATTCCCCCAGCCCTTCTTATGTTTTTTATTTAGAGACAGGATCTCACTAGGTTGCTTAGGGCCTCACTAAGTTGCTGAGGATGGCCTTGAACTTCTAATCCTCTGCCTCAGCCTCCCAAGTCTCTGGGATCACAGGCATGTGCCACTGCACCTGGCCTGCTAATTCATTCTTAACAAAGGCATCCCCTCCCTCTGTGTGCCACACACCATCAACTCATTCCCTTGGAAAGAATTCCAGGAGTGTCCTCACTTCTGTTTTCCCTTCACTCACCAAAGACAGTCATTTACCAAGAGCCATCTATTTTCACTTATAAAAAATCTCTTTAGTCTCTACACCATCCGCTCATGACACTCTAGTCCAAGTCTGGTTGTTTTCTCATCCACTCCATGCCAACATGCTCTCCTTTGGTCTTCCTGACTCCAGCTTGCCCCCAACTAATCTGTTTTCCTCACTGCTGCAGAGGGACTTCTTAAACACACACACACCTCCCTCTGGTTATTTTCCAGCTTAAGGGCTTCCAATAAACTCATTGCTTTTGGGATAAAGTCTAAACATGTTTACAGACATCCAAACCCCTTGTGGTCTGGCCCCGCCTCCTCCCAGCCTTAGTTCTCCAGCCTCACCCCTCTGCTGCCTTCTCCATCCTGTGCTTCTGCTAGTTGCTCTCTTGATCATTAATTCAGCCAGTGGTTACTGGGCAACTGCTACATACAAAGCAACAAGGTGATAGTATCCCACCCTATGAGGATTATGTTCCAGAGGAAAGGGACAGTGAGCAAACAAATATTTAATATATCAGATAATAGGGAAGCCAGAGAAGTGGGTAGAGGGCCGTGGTGGTGCTAATTTAATGAGGAGGGTTAACAAAGGCCCCTCTGAGGAAGTGTTATGATGTGAGGGAGTGAGCCTATATTTGGGAGAAGAATACTGGGGGCAAAAGAAGAGTCAATGCCAAGGCGCTGAGGCAGGGGCAGGCTTGGCATGTTTGAGCAACAACAGAAATCATCATGGCTAAGATAGGAGAGTAGAAGAGACAATGAGTGTGTTAGTTTTCTTTTGCTTAATAACAAAACCTTGGTGACTTCACACTTTTTTCATCCCAGTTTCTGGAGGTCAGAGATCTGGCATAGCTCACTTGGGGTCTGGGGTCAGGGTATCACTCTCAAAATGTTAGCTAGATGAGTTCTCTCTGTGACTCTGGGAAGGAACCTGTTTCCACATTCATGCTGGTTGTGGGCTGAATTCAATTCCTTTAAGTTGTAGAACTGAGGTCTGTTTCTGGCTGCTGGCCAGGGTCAGCTCCTTCCTGGAGACCATATGCAATTCTGTGCAAAGGGCCTTCTTGTAGACCCTGTCATAATATCACACCAGCAGCAGGGCACCACACATCAAATCCCCTTCACACTTTAAGTCAGGCCTGTCTGGAAATCACCATATTTTAAAGTCAACTGACTTGGGACATTAATTTCCTTTTTATTTTATTTATTTTAATTTTTTTGAGGCAGAGTCTTGCTATGTTGCTCAGGCCAGCCTCAAACTCCTGGGCTTTAGCAATCCTCCTGCCTCATCCTCTCACTTGCTAGAACTACAGGCATGACTACTGTTCCCAGAAGGAGCTTAATTCCATCTGCAAAAATCCCTTCAATACCTCCCAACATCTTAGTGTTTGATTGAATGGGGGGAGGGCAGGCACCTAGTGGGAGGGGACTCTTTAGAATCCTGCCTACAACCTTGAGGTTGGCAAACTGACCTGGTCACAGTGAGGCTCACAGGCCACAGTGAGGACTGAGGGTTTTACTCTGATGAGGTGGGAGCAGTCTGGGGACCCACGCAGGGGCATGACATGGTGCTGTGTGGACACAGGTTGCAGAGCTGGTGAGGAGTTGCAGATGTTGCAGGCATGCAGTGAGAGGCGCTGGTGGCCCTGACTCTTCAGTTGCTTGCAGTTCCCCAGATGTACCACGTGGTCTCATGCCCCATGTCTTTGTATGTGCTTCTTATTACCTGGCACATTTCTCACCATCATGTACACAATTTCTTTACCAAAACAAATCCCACTCAGGCCTCAAAACTTAAACATTGCCTGAAAGGCCCCTCCACAGTGTTTCCTACCCACTGATAACCTCTGACCAACTCCAGCTGAGTTGGATCTGTTGATCTGTCCTCCCTACTTGCCTGACTCCTCTCTGGAATCAAGGACTTTGTCTCTGGTCCCTAATTTTCCATTGTCTTGCCCCAGGCATGGCACATTGTAGGTGCTTGATAATCTTTTGGGGATGGAGGAATGAGTGGGAAGGATTGTGGGAGGTGCTGAGTGTGCCAAGACATTTGCTCCTCTTGGCCAGTTCATTCTATAGAGAGAGGCCTGTGTAAATAAATCTACCACGTGGTGAATAGGAATGCAGACACCATGCCACGTACAGAGGTGATGTGCTAGCTCTTCCACTTGCTAGTGAACGTGGCTTAAAGGTGGCCCATGTCCTCAGTCTGGAGTGCTTGAATCTAATTTCTCACGTTCCTCCGTTGCATGAAATGATTCTCCGTTGTTAGAAATGATTCCTTTGTCTTTTCCTATCCAAAAAAAAGTTTGGCAATACTGTATGCCACAAATGTATTCTATAATATTTAAAGAAGTAGACAATCTTTCATTTAAGGGATTGTGTAATTTAAAACAGGAAACTTCTTCCCCATCTGTATTCCAGCCACTCCAAAAAGAGGCCTGTGTTAGTGAAGTCCTGCCTAGGAGGAGATCCACTGAACTCAAAATAGCATCCACTTCCAGATCAAGTGTCTTTTTAAGAGGGAGGAAATTGTCAATCTCGTTACTGATGAGAAACTAGTAAATACATCATTTCCGTGACTCTCAACTAAAGTTTTCTGAAGTTTGAACTTTAAAAAAATGGGACACTGGAAAAAGTGACTTATCCTGAGTAGACACAGTTGTAATTTAATAAACTTGAAAAATAACAGGTTCGGTTTCACCCTCCTGCCTCCTTAGTTGACTATTCACTGTGGGCAGCATACCGCCTGTCAGCAGAGCTGCTGTGCCCTCCAGACCCCCCAGGTGTAAACAGATGCCCACACCATGGAGTCATGGGTGGGGATTCACAGTTGGTATAAGCAAAAAAAAAAAAAATTATTTGAAAAACACCCTTTTCATTTATATTGCCAAGTTCCTCTGTTTGTTTTCTGCTGATCTCCCTTGGAGAATATAAATCCATGGTTCAAGGACTGTGTGCCGCCATCTCGTATGATAATTGGATTCCTATTTCATGTCAGAGGCTGGACTTTAAGGCCAACTGCTGTACTTTCTGGCTCACTGGGAAGGGCTTCTTTCTGGTGAGCTGGATCAGGTGGCTGGCTGAGAAAGCAGGAGACACAGCCTTCTGTGTTAAAATATCATTTGAATTTGGCTCATGACATTGGTTTTTAAAGCTTTTGGATTGTAACACACTAACCTAGCTGTATGGTACTCTCTTTAATTCCCTCCCTTGCCTCTCTAAAAAGAGTGAGGAGAATTTGAGGCTTCACTTGGGGCCTCTTGGAGCCCTGACACCAGGATCTACTATCAGAACAGTGGGTGCCTTCCCATGAACAGGCCTTGAAGAGTTCATCTGGGGGCAGGGCCAAGAGGGACCTCTGTTTCATCCTTTTCTCTGCCCACCAGGCCTTTCACATGAGGAAAAGCAGAATAATCCTATGGGGAGTACCAGATATCTCCTCAGAAGATTCTCCAAGTGATCTGCCTGAATTTATTCTCACTTCCAGAGAAGTGGCAGTGTGGGCTGACATGTTGACACAGGGGACCCAGAACTGATGTCTTCCCCAGGCCCAGTGAGATCAGTGCTGACAGGCTTGGGAGATTTGCTCTGGTTTCCTGAGTATGATGTGGCTTCTCTTGGTTTCACCTCTGATAGGGAATAGGAGGAAAGCCAGAGCGGCACACAGTTACTTGGAAACTTATCCATGCCTGTTCATAGCCTCTGCTGAATGACCAGTTAGATGTTGACTGGAGTCCTGTGGCCAGTGCCCTGAGAGCCTGGTTTGCTGACTTTGCTAGGCGACCTTGTATAGCATAGTCAGAGTACCTGGTTCAAACCCAGCTCCTCCTCCTCCTGACTGGTGTCCTTCTATCATCTGTAAGTTGGAGATAGTACTACCTCCTTCACAGCATTATGAAGATTCAATTTTCCATTTTATACAAGGCACTTTAGCCCCGGGTAAGTGCTCAGTAATGTTTTGTCATCTTATTGTAGAAGGACAGATCTCTACCTTCACACTAGCTTATTGCGGCAGCCTGGACTGAGGACCAGCCTCAAATCTGAAAGATCTGAAAGATCAACCCTGTCTTAGGAAGGCAGTTTTTCCTATTTTCAGGTGGTGTTAGTGGTTGGAAAGCACTTCCCTCAGTGAGACTGAAGTCCTCCTGTGGACCCACCCCCACACCACAGTTCACTCCCCAACCCTCTGCTCTCCCTTCCACACAGAGACCTTAGGCTGTCAGATGACAATCAGTCTGTCCACCTTCTCCCTAAGCCCACTTTGTCCAGGCTAAACGTGCCTCCTCCTCTCTGTTCTTCCCCACACCACGTTTCAATACCCACCCCACACACACCCGTCCTGGTTCCTGGTTTTCCTGAACTGTCCTGGTAAGCCAGTGTTCTAATTGTTCCTGTGCTATTCACTTTCGGAGTGTAAGTGAATATTCCAGATGTGCTCTGAGACAGTGGATTACTGCCCACTTTACCCCCATTTTCATTCTGGTTTTTACTCTCCTGTCACTGTAGCCTGGGATCCCACCAACATCTCTGGTAACCTCATCCCGCTACTACAATTAAATTCAGTCATCTAAAGTTTACATCTTTCCTACCTTTAATTGCCCAAGTATGATTTTTAAATTAGAAGTTAAGCATGTGTCCCTGTTCCACTTCATCTGGTTAGATTTTATCTTTCACCTAAACTAATTTTTGGAGGGCAGGGAGGCAACCTAATGAATGTTATTTAGCACACAGCTCACACTTATAGCCCTGCCTGTGCCCATATATTATTTACCGTGAGCCAGGCACTGTTTTAAATATTTTGATAAATTAATTTCACCTTCATTCATTCTCCACAACTGTCCTGTGACGCAGGTGTTATTCCCATGTTGCAGATGAAAAACCGAAGCACACACAGAGGTCATGTTCACCTGGTGACCCCGCAGCCAGAGCTTCTGTCCTGTGAACTAGTCTTGCTGGATTTTCTTCATTCTTGAGTTGGTGACTGTACTGTTGAGGTTCTCATTTATGGCACCATAGTAGTGTGAAGAGCAGGGGGCTGAGATGGAGCACTTCACCCACCCACAAGAACCTTTCTGGGTATTCAGGGGTTTGTTTTTGGTTTTGGTTGGGATTCTTGTTTTCCAGTTTGAAGCTCATCTACCCTACTGAAAACTAAATAACCTGGTTTCCCATACATTGTTTGGTCAGCGATATCATGATTTCTCAACTTCCTTGCTGAAATCCAGATATGATCTAATTATAGCATTCCTCAGCCCAACTAGTCCATTCAGCATATCACAGGAAATAGAGTCATGCTTTGTAATGGTGGCTCTTTTGTAAGGCAGAACACATGTCGCCTTGGATCTGCCCTTCCTACCAGGTCTTCTCCTTTTCACCTTTTGAAAGCTGAAAAATTCCTCTCTCCCTGTCTGCAGAACACTCGCAGTGCTCCGGACTGGTTCTCAGGCTAAGCCTCAAACTCTCTGGGGAAGGGAGTGCATACCCAGGACTGATGGGGTCACCTGGAGGCCGGTAGACTGTGTTATCCCTCAGCCCTGCCTCAAGTAGAACATCCTCCTTTTCATATTTTCCTTATACTTCTTAAGTGTTCCTTTCTGGCTCCGTGTGGTCAGGGTGGGTGTTTAAGAACAATTCCCTGCCTTCTAAGGGAGAGTAGTCTCATCAGAGGAGCGAGGTCCAAGCAGGGGGAAGGAAAGCCGACCACACAGAACGGTGTGCAGGAGTGGTGCAGACCAGAGCAGCCTGAGGTCAGGGGCCAGCAGGGGTGGACCTCCTGTAGGAGGAGGAACTTGAGAACCACTGACACTGGCCAGGAGAGCAGTCTCAGCCAGATTGACGCAACCTTCTCAGAGAGGAGAAGAAAACGAAGCTCCTCAAGTAATTGGGGTTTCCAAAGAGCTGGTCCTCAGTTCTGCTGTCAGGACACTGGGACACTGAGAGTACTGTTAGAAGTTAGGAAGTTTTAATCACGAGTAGGACAGAAATTTAAGTTAGCACTCATTGATAGTGGAGTTAGAGATTAGAGGGGAATAAACCTCCAATTTCTTTAGCTGGTGAATGAGAACTCGTTTTGTCTTCCTTCATCCCCCCATTTAGGGCCTAAGTTGCTGAAGAATCTCCTTTGGGTTTCGGTCAAGCCTCATGAATGATCATCCCTTTTCGTTCTTTCATGTGCAACCTCCATTTGCCACTGTTGGCTTTTGGAGAGATCAAGGTCAAACCATTTAATTATCCTTGCACTTCTCACTAAAACAACCAAAGCCTGAGCCTTAAAAGCCATATCTTCACTGCACATACTTCCAGGAAATGGCTTTTTGCATGATGTTACAGAATTTTTCAAAATTTTTTTTAGTTGTCAGTGGTTCTTTATTTTATTTATGTATATATGGTGTTGAGAATTGAACCAGTTCCTCACAAATGCTAGGCAAGCACTCTACCACTAAGCCACAACCCTAGTCCCCTGAATTTGTTTTTGTTTTGTGCTGGGAGTGGAACCAAGTGGCACTGAGTCACATCCCCAGCACTTTTATTTCTTTTTTTATTTCTTATTTTGAATCAGGATCTCACTAAGTTGCTGAGGCTGGCCTTGAACTTGGGATTCTCCTGCCTCAGTCTCCTGAGTCACTGGGATTACAGGTGCTCACCACCATGCCCCGCTGATTTTATGGAATTTGAATCATTCTTCCAGGGCTGCCTAATGTTTGAATGATCCATGTTACTTTTCACATACAGAAGAAGCCCACTGATACTCAAATAGTTCAGTCTCAAGTGAAAAAGAAAAGATATATTTAAAAACAAATACTTAGGGCTGCAGCTGTAGCTCAGTGGCAGAGCGCTTGCCTAGCACGTGTGAGGTACTGGGTTTGATCCTCAGCACCACATAAAAATAAACAAATAAAATAAAGGCATACTGTTCATCTACAACTACAAAAAAAATTTTTTTAAAAACAAAGAACCAGATGCTTAGGAACTTCATCATACTGCTGGCTTGTGACACCATCGTTTGGTGCTACCTTGTAAGTGAGAGTACATCAAATCTCCTTTGGCATTTTAGTCACTAAACCATAACCAAGAGTAACAAAGCATAGGTCTCTTTGGAAGCACAATGCTCTTCTATTTATAAGGGTTTTTTTCCTAGAACATCACTACCCAATCAAATTTTTTGTGATGATGGAAATGATCTACAATGAGGTTGTGCAATGTGGTAGCTCCTAGCCATATGGGGCAGTTGAGGGCTTCAAATGTGGCTGGTGTGACTGAGGAATTAAAATTTTAATTTAATTTAGGTTTAATTTAAATAGTCACTTGCAGCTAGTGATGACCATATTGCACAGTGAAACTTTAGAAAGAAGTCATTTATATTAAATAGATGAATTCTTGGCTTCTAAAGAGCAAGAATTGTACCATAGTACTCATCAAGTGTAGATTATACTTTTAAGGCATTTGAGGTCTTTTTTATGCCTAAGATGCTAGTTTATTAATTCAGAATAAGAAACTTTGAAGACATTTCTCTTAGGAACTTACAACTTCGGGATGTTGTAAGTAAACAGACAACTAAGCCTGGCTCCATCTGAGGCCTTGGGATTGTTTTCGTCTGAGCCATCATGAGAGCTGGATGTGTTCATCCTACTGATGTGCTGATTTGTATCCTCTGACCTACATCTCCTTATCCCCCACCTCTAACTCTTGGTAACCACTGTTTTGTTTTCTATCCCTGCATATTTGAATTTTGGTTTTGTCTCTAAAAGAAGTGAGATCATGAAATATTTTTCTTTCTGTGTCTAGCTTATTTCATGAAGCATAAGGTCCTCCAGGCTCATCCATGTCTGATGAATGGCAAGATCTTGTTCTTTTTCATGACTGAATAGCATCCCACTGTATGTATGTGTGTGTGTGTGTGTGTGTGTGTGTGTGTGTATCTCCACTTTTTCTTTATCCAGTCATCCATGGACAGACACATAAGTTGTTTCTATATCTTGGCTCTTGTGAATAACGCTGCAGCGATAGGGGAGTCACAGACAGCTTTTATGAGGTGGTGATTTCCTTTCCTTTGGACATATGCCCAAAGGAGGGATCACTGGGTCATATTTTTAATTTCTTTGGAGACCTCCATACTGTTTTCTATAATGACTATACCAATCTGCATTCCCACCAACAGTGTACAAGAGCTCCCTTTATACCCTTTGCCAATATTTGTTATCTTTTGACTTTTCAATAACAGCTATCCTGTTGAGTATGGGACAGTGTTTCATAGTGGTTTTGATTGGCACTTCCCTGATAATTCAGGATGTTGAGCACTGTTCACATACCCGTTGACCATTTTGATGTTTTCTTTGGAGAAACATCTATTCAGACCTTTGCCTGTTTTTAAATTAGGTTATTTGCATTTCTACTATTGAGTTGTATGTATATTTTGATTATTAACTCTTTATCAGATAATGTGATTTGCAGATATTTTCCCAACCCACAGGCTACTATATCACTGCCTTTGTTGTGCAGAAGCTATTTGCTTGGCTTGTTTCATTGCTGGTGGCCGAAGCTTTTGATAACCGTGCTGCACATCTCAGGGTAAAAATATTTGGGCCTGCAGCGGAAGCATGTACATTCATTTATTTGGAATAGTGGTTCTCTAAGTGTGATCCATGAGCTAATGGGCATTCATGAGACCCTGTTAGGAGATCTGTAAGATCTAATTTCATTTGTAATGATAGTAAGATGTTATTTGCTTTTTTCACTGTGTTGACATTTTCAGTGATGGTACAAAAGCAATACTGGATAAAACGGCTGGAACCTCAGTGCAAAAAAGAATGCCACCAAATTATACCAGTAGTCATTGTATCCTCGCCTCTCAGCTCTCAGAGTTTTAAAAAAAATAAATTAGGTCAGGGGATATAGCTCGTGGTAGAGCGCTTACCTAGCATGTGCAAGGTACCTGAGTTTGCTCCCCAGTACTGCCTGCCCCAGAAGAATTAGTTTCACTTAAGAATATCTGATGAACAGATTTTTTAAAAAATCAGTTTTCTTTTAAATTGAGATTTTTAAAAGAATCTTTAACAATTTTAATTTTATTAAACCTCAAGTCTTTTAAATATCCTTTTCAAATTTACTGTAACAAGATAAATAGGTATCTTGAGGTGATTTCCTTCTCTAAGTGGGGACTCTGCTCACTGCAACCAGTACCACCTCAGGAGCCATCCAGGCATGATGCCCAGCTCAGCCCAGCCAGTCCTGGTTGTGTATCCTTTCAAGGGAGTTTGAGATTTAGACAGAACCAACTAGGGATGCAGTGAGTTTTCATGTGCATGTGTAGAAAAGAAAAAAAAAAATGGGACATTTCATCTTTCAAAAGATGAAAGAAAAAGGATTTTACAACCAAACCTGGTGGGAAGAACAAAGAGCCTAGGCATAAATAAAGTTACTAAAATAATGACATGTAGGGGACCTAAAAAAAAGTTTAAATCATAAGTCACAACTAGTTGCTCTTCATATTTGACAAATGTTTTCCCAAAAATGAATGAAGTGAAGCTCAAGGAAAATACTTGACAATGTTAGTGGTTAAAATTCAGGTCTTCAAATGAGAATCAGAATACTGGAAAACTTATCTTCTCCACCATGAACTTGATAGTCCCTAATATTTAATAACTTCTCTAATGAGATCAGTGACAGTATTAACAAATGTGATTGTGTGTGTGGGGGGGGGGGAGAATTATAATTGAAATGGGTCAAAAATTGGGAGATCTTCAGAACTCAGTAAACCAGTGTTTTCCAGAGTACTGGTTACAGAATCACATATAAAGGCACTCAAAGTGCAAGACAGATATATCTTAACATGGTTTCAGACCATATTATAATTACCTTTAGAAAACTACCACCTGTTATCTTTTGGTATGGCATCAAAGCAGAATAGCCATAATTACCTGAAAGTATATTAAAGTACCCCTCCTTTTCCAATGACATCTATGAGGATGGATTTTCTTCTTTTATTTCAACCAGCACATATCACATAACAGATTGAATGCAGTAGATATGAAAATTCAGCTGTCTTCTACTAAGCCAGTCATGAAAAAGATTTGCAAAAATGTAAAATAATATCATTCTTCTCAGTAAATTCTTATGAAAATTTTCTATTTTTAATAATAGCTTGTACACATATAATGGGTCCTTTTTTAAAATTGAGTTGATAAATATTTTGAAATTTTCTCAGTATAATTTCTAATGTCAAAATCAATAGATAGGACCCACATAAAGGTTCTTTGAGCTTCTCGATTTAAAGTGTTAAAGAGATCCTAAGAGGGCTGCAGTTGTGGCTCAATGGTAGAGCACTTGCCTAGCATGTGTGAAGCACTGGGTTCAATTCTCAGCACCACATATAAATAAATAAATAAAACAAAGGTCCATTAACAACTTTTAAAAAAAGAGACATCCTAAGATCAAAAAGTTTGAGAACCATCAATTTAGACAGTACTGACCAATGCTTTTAATCTATGCATGAAGGCACATATATAAGTATATAATGCACATTTTTAAATATACATAAAAATAGAAATATGAAGAAGATGAAAACAGCATTTCAGTGGTTCTCACATTTTTCTGTACTTCCAGGGCCAGAAAATTTAGGTCTGTAAGCCTAACATGTTAATTCAGCAGAGAATCAAGGTTTCAAGAACTTAAAGGGGAAGCACAGTCAAAATGGTGCTGACAGAGTTTCTAGTGACTGGCAGGGTAGTTCCACAAAACCACAGTCTGATGACATCAGCATTCTCCAGAATGCAGCACTGGGCAACCAGCACAGCATTGACATCACAGAGACCTGCAGAGCAAGGTGACCTGTCCCAGTGGCCTCGAGGTGCCTGGCTTGAAGGCAGAGTACACCTCCAGTGAAGGCTTGAAAGGCTGATTCATATACCTGTTTGATAAGAACGCAACCAGGGATTCTGAGCTTTCAAGTCCTTCTCTGACCCGTTGGCCCCACAAAGGGATGCATTTCAGAACCTAATCTATTTGCATGCAGAGGCTCATCTCAGATGAGCCAGCCTCTGCCCGTGCGTGCTGTGCATAATCCAAAATGTACATTCAAATCACATGAGGAGGGCTGGGGTTGCATCCATTTCCACCACAAAATGTGAGGTTCCTGACTTGTGGGGCCAGACTCCTTGTGTCCTGGGCAGTGGCTGTGCCCACCCAGGAAAGGAGCACTGCAGCCCCCCTACAGCCAGAGAAGTGGTCCACACTAGCTGGTTCACGGTTGAGCTCAGCTTGCCTAGAGAGCTGCTTGTCATTGTGGATCCCCTGCCTTCCAATGGATGTGGTCATTGTGTCACTATGCTGAGATATCTTCCTTCACCTTCAGAGGAAAGACTAGTCTTTAGAGCTATTCTGTCCTTTTAAAATGATCCCTCTGTGGGGACATGCTGATTTTTTGAAGTCTCTGAAGGTGGCTGTCTTTCGCATTGTGGGGGACACCTCACTGTAACCCTGCCAGCTCAGCAAACATTTGCTCCCTCTTCCTACTGCCTAAGTCAGACCTTTCAGCCTTTCCACTTTCTGTAATAATCGACCCTTCTCGAGCTGCCTGCTGCTGTTTGTTTACTTCTAATTATCTCGCTGGCCCCAGCGTATTATTTACAGTGGACATAAGAGCAGACATTACATGGGGGATAACACTGGGACACCAAAGAAAATTAGAATGACTCAGCCAGGTTTACATCAGCAGTGGGTGGGTAGCATCCAGTGACAAGAAGAGAAGGATATGGTTGAGAAGCAGACCTGGGTAGGAGATTCACCCAGGTGCTGGGCAACCTTGGGAAGCTGCTGCACCTGCTTGAGCCTCCATTTTCTTACTGTCAAAGTGGGCACTGCACAGCTGCCTGGTGGGGACCACTGGGGTTTAACCAAGTATTCAAAAATGATGCTGATACCCAGCCCTGACCTACAGTCACCTCAGCCCCCTTGGAGCTCTTTGCTTCCAATTTTGAGGATAGTTTTTATGCTTGAGTGAATCTCGAATTGTCACATACAAATAGTCTAAAGTTCTGAAGCTGGAACTTGAAAGTATGAGGTGGTAGTAGCCCACCCTCTCCCTGGAAAGGAATCTGCCTGTGTTCTGACTTCCTTATCTGTCTGTCCTGTGGTCTGAAAGGTGGAGGCCCAGCTCAGTAACTTAAATGAATAGGGTGAAATAATGTTGGACACACTTTACTTAGTATGAGAATGTGTTGTTCCTTATTGTTCTCATTTCTGGTTTTTTTTTTTTTTTTTTTTTTCAGGGATCCACATCTTCTGGACCCAGCTCTGGAATATGTGAAGGTAGGAAACCTTGATTTAACATGTAGTCATGACCCTGTGTAATAGATTTCCCATCTCTAACACAGTGTTGCCAAATAATGCTGCAGTCTGGCTTATGTAGAAAGCTTGTTATAAGTCTAAAACAACCCGAGAAGAGTTGATTTTCTTTGGCACAAGGGTCTCGTGTCTTCCTAATATAGGTCTACAGTCTTTCCACACACACTTCTTTATGACCCACATGTATTTTAAAATTCAGGGTTTTTTGTTTTGTTTTGTTTTGTTTTGTTAGAAAGGTATGATCAACTATGTAATACCCATAAGGTGTTATGAGGTCAGGCACCCCATAATCAAACTCATTATTTTGGCAGTGACAGGTAAGAATATTCACACTGAGTGGGATAAATAGATGATTTTATGTAGCCTGGGTCACATTTTGCTACCAAATGAGGCCTGGTTAGTTTTGCTGCCAAGTGAGTTCTTTTTAGATTCTTTTTGGTTTTCAGAGCTTTTTTGGATTTTGGAATGGGAGCTGAGAAAGTGTTTACCTCCAGTGGAGGATGGAAGGCTCCCTGAGGTTTTATGAACTATTCTTCCCTTTCAAACAGCCACCCTTTTTTTCAAGGGCTAATCTGAGACTGAGTACTAGATGTTACTTTCCAGTGGGGCCAACAGTCAAGGCTTCTAAATATTCAACCCTTCTAAACAAAGTTTTCCTTTTGAAAAGAAAGAAAAGATATTTTTCACTTTTCCCCTCTGCCCTCCCCACATTTTTGGCTGTGTATGTTTGCTTTGTTTTGTTTTTGAACTGTAATTAAATCTGGCACCTCCTACAAAAGAGAGAAGTTTGATCTGTCACTCTTGGATTTATGAAAGCATGTATTATTACTTCTTAGGAGATTTCATGGCATGAGTTAGGATGGAGGCTTTCCTCCCTCGGAACCATGTTCTATCTGCATTATTCCAAGGGCATCATCCAGGTTTCAAAGCATTGAGACCTGTTGCTTTTCTTTGTACCTGTATCTTTCCCAGAGTTCAGGCATTTACTCTTGTTTAGACCAGAGGAAAGATGGGAAAAGAGAAAGCTCCAATAGAACCACCAGGTTACAGGGGCAGTTAAAATGAAGTGTGGAAGTGGATATTATTTTTTTCCCTATTTTACACCTGAATAATGTCAGAGCTATTTTTACTACAGCAAGTATGTAATCCTGAACCATCAGGGCCACCAAACCAGAAACTGGTCAGTTTTATAAGTGACAGGCCTGGTCCCTCCTGGGGACATCACGTGTTACTGTACAGGTTGTGCTTTGCTGAGCATTAAGGTTGTTATTCACATAGACTAGGATTTGACTTAACTGGTGTTAAGAAAATGTAACCTAGGATTATGCAGCGTGTAAGTCACAGCAACCCTGTAAAAATCACTCCATCCCTTGTTTCAGAGACTGTCTCCCATGTTAGGCCCAGTTACCTCTGATCTTTACTCCAATAATTCAGTTTTTTTCTTTTAAAAAAGTCTAACCCCTCCAGAACTGGTAATGCACACCTGTAATCCCCGCAAGTTGGAAGGCTAAAGAGGAGGATCACAAGTTCAAGCCAGCCTGAGCAACTTAGCAAAACCCTATGTCAAAAGAAAGAATAAAAAGGTTTGGGGATGTGACTCAGTGGTTAAACACCCTGGGGTTTAATTCTGCGGAGCCCCCTCCCCCCCCAAAAAAAGTCCAACCACCTTTTAAAATAATTCAGTGATGAATTCTAGAAATTTTAGAGTGGCCTGTTTCAGTACAGTAGTCCCCCTTATGATTTTAGTTATCTGAGATCAACCATGGTCTAAAATGCTAAATGCAAAATTCCAGAAGTAAAAAAATCCATAAGTTTTAAACTGCACATGTCTCTGTGTAGTGTCTTAAGGTCTTGGGCTGTTCCGCTCCATCCTGCTTGGGACGGGAATCATCCCTTGGTCTGGCATATCCACACTATGCATGCTACCTATCCATTAGTCACTCAGCTATCTCAGCTATCACGTTGATTGTCATGGCACTGCAGTGCTGTGTCCCCTACATTAAAGGTCCCAAAGCACAAGAGTCATGATGCAAAGGAAGCACTGGGGCATAAAACATGGAAGGCAGATTAACACTGGCATTCTATGGCAACACTGCAGGGCATATAGGAAAAACATAGTGCAGTATGTGGAGTTTGATCCTATTGGTGGGTACAGACATCAATTGGGCATCTGAGAATGTATTCCTCAAGGCTACCATATTAACAAGTGCATCTTGTTCATGAATATCCATCACTGTCGGTTGAATTGTATTGACTAAGAAGAGCTATGGTGATTGGCAGTGTCTTCCATTTATCTCGATTTTTCCCTCTTTTCCCTGGCAATGAGACATGGAGGCTCAGAGGGTCATTTTCAAGGGCTTGTTGAGGTCTTGTTCTGCAGGTTGCTTTTTTTTTTCCTAACCTGATCTGGATCTTGTCAGTCCTTAAAACGTGTCCCTCCTGAATGCAAGACAAAGTTATTGTTTTTTCCTTTCTTATTTTGCCCTTGGTCTAGAGAGATGGCTTGGGAATTTGTTGGGTCAACATGCAGGTTTTTCACTTGCCTTCATGGGCAATAAGGCTCTGCAAGCACATTCATAGAGGCCTCTGACCTCAAGGTCCAAAGGGGCCCATGTGTCAGTCTTCTTGGGCCACTTCCAGACTTAGCTGCCCTTTGGAGCCTGGCTGCCTGTACCATGAAGGCCTCATTAATCAGTGCCATCTGGTACCTTGGGATTACAGGTTGACTGAGGATACTTTAAGGGAGGTGAGAGAGTTGTGCGTAGAGACACAGTTTGGCCCCTTGATCTTGAGCTGATTTTCCCCTACAATCCCCCAGTGCCCTTAATGCCTTTGGGGCATGGAGAAAAGTAGAAATTCTATGTGAAGTATGTTGCATCATGCAGGACCCTCTGGCAGGGTCGGGTCCACTGGCCTAAAAAATAAGAGTCAAGATGCCAAATTTTTAGGGATTCATTGTGACTGTGACTGGGGAGCAGTCTGATCCCTGCCTGAATCTCTTTGGGCAATGGAAGCACCCAGCTGTGGCCAACAGACAGGAGAGCAGAGCTAATCCTGTTAGGAGCTTCAGTCCCAGATCTCCCTCACTGTCTCTAAGTGCTGCTGTCCTCCCTCCAGGAGACTTTCGAACCATCCTCACAGGATTTCCCAGTGCCCAGACAGGAGACACAGCTCTGGGACTGCTCTCTGCCTCCTTGAGTCTGGGGAAGACAGGGCCCTGAGGCTGGCCCCATAGCAAGTAGGTTCGGGACTGCAGTGTTATGGCAAGACAGAGCAGTGTGTGTGTGTGTGTGGGGGGGGGGATCCAAGATTCAGTCCTGTTCAGTTTGTACTCTGTGTCCTCTAATACCCTGTAGGGTTTGTAGTGCAAAACATTAATGCAGCGTGAAAGGGACCAATCTCTGGGTTGCTTAGTTACCATAGTTCTTCCCAGTGTGGAATGTAGGGAGACGTGCAAGGCTGGGAAGCCCCAGGCTCTTGGGGGGTTCTTTTATGTCATCCAGCCGTCTGGACTCCTGCCTGGCCTCCCAACAGCATCCAGACCCTAAAGGCTCAATTTGATGTTTGGATGTGATAGGAAAATAGATGACAGATCCACAGCCAGGGAATTTGGAATCTCCTTCCTTGCTGTTTCTGTGGCTTAATTCTGGCCTCTGCAGAGGAGAGTTTGGGGGTTTTTCATGGTTCTTATTGTTTTTACTATTTTTCTACCTTTTCCTGTCTCTCCTCATCATTTTTTTTCCATAGTAGCTCAAAATAGTCATTTTGAAAGTCTGATTTTAACTGTTTTGTATGAGGCCCTTTTCTGTAATCAAGTATAACTGATCCTCTTTCACTATATCTGAAAGAAAACACTTTTTCCAGATGGGAAAGCAGAAACCTCCATGGTGGCTCCTCCTTCCTCTTGCCTACCAAGTGGATATTGACTTGGTTGGTGGTGCAGAGCTCTGGAATTTTCCTCTGCGTACCTAGCATACCTGACCCTAGATAAAAACCAACATTTTTTTTCTTTTTTAATAGGAGGAAACTGCTTTTAGAGGAGGAGCCTTGGGCATAGCTAGGAAGCAGAGTTTTGCATTCTGGGCTGCTCTGACTACTTACTCCCCATTGGATTTGCTGTATTTTCACCCCCATTAAAATGTATTTATTTCTTAGACATGTTTCAGGTGGTTGCTTAAAGCATTTGTAAAATAGTTCTGCTAAAATGTTAACTAGTAATAAATTAATGTTATTAATTAGTAATAGCTCACTATATTCCCCATTCCAGATGGGGGACCAACAGAAACTTCAAGTAACACATCCTTGGTGTGTCCCCCAGGGAGGGGAGCTGGGTCTACACACTGGTTCTAATTAGCAGTGTGACCCTGGACCTCCCAACAAGTAGAAAACCTTGGGCTGGGCTCTTGTGCCTTCTCACTTAACATTTTTAGGAACCTGTATGCCTGTGACAGACTGGAGGGAATGGTATTTTAGCAAGTGGTAAACAGTTCTTAGTTATGCCCTCACTTCCTTGCATCCCAGGATTGGGGATTGAACCCAGGGACACTCAAACACTGAGCTGCATTCCCAGCCCTTTTTAAAATTTTGTTTTGAGACGGGAATCTCACTAAGTTGCCAAGGCTGGCATCAAGCTTGTGATCTTCCTGCCTCCCCATCCTGAGTAACTGGGATTACAAGTATGTGCTACCACAGCCAGCGGGCTGTCACTCTTGATCATGAAGTTGCCATATTGATTGGAGCAAAGGTGGTATTTTATGTTGTATCTCAGACATTGAGACCAAGGATGTGACAGATAATAATTGCCCACCTGTCATTAACTCCAAAAGATTAGAGATTTACTCCTACATTTGCTTCATGATCCATTGTTTCACTTTTGTAACTACTTTTGAACCTATAAAAACTTATTTTTATTCTTGGTAATTATTTTAATTTTTTTTCCAGGAGCAACTACTTTAAGCTTCGGGAGTTGCCCACCCCCTTCCACTAAATTTCATAAATTCATATTATTTCCTATCTCATTCCCCTTTATACCTAACTTCCTTTTGTGCTGAAGATTAATTCTTCTTAGCCTCTTCATACACAGGACCTACAATTATTTTAGTCTCTGTTCTGTGGGTGGGTTGACATGTCTTATTTTGTTTTTAAGAGAAAGTGATTGGCAAGGGCAGAACTGGGTGATTTTTCTTCTAGAAGAAATGTTTACTATAAGATTTTCATTTTATAATACACTGTCTATAAGAAAAACAAATTGAGAAATCTAAGGAAATGGAAAAGAAAATTTGGAATGCCTGTGTTTTCAAATTAGCCAGGAGCACACAAGTGCTTTTTGGTGGGCAGGCTGTGAACAGCACAGCACAATGTGGGCCATGGACAAAGGCCTGCTCTCCAGGCGACCACATAAGCAAGTGTCACGACGGAATGCAGCCTTTTGTTCCTGGCTAGGTTCCTAGTGAACAAATATCCTCTTTCTTTTGTAGTCACCCTTGGGGGATTCTTGTTAGACCCACTTCTGAGCTCTAATAAAACAACTTGCAGTCTCTGAGCTCCTTGCAGGTTGGGAAAAGAAAGGACAAGACTGGAACTGTTGTCCTGAGTGGGAACCAGGGCCCTTCATCCTTCAGAGCACAGATGAGCCCAGAGAGGCCTGGAAAGCTGTCCTTTGTGGAGTTAACCCTGAAAATGCTCCTTCCCAGAGGGTCTTCTAACTATAGACGTTAGTCCATCCAAAGCTCAGATCTCAGCAAGGCCATTTCCTGCAGTCGGCTGGGGATACATTAGGTCACCCAGCAGATTAAAAGAGGAGTAATTATGCGAATTCCAGCACCAAGAATAAGTGCCCTGGCTGTAGGAGAAGGGGCAGTGTGACTTCAGCTCCCCTTTTGTGCTCAACATGGCTGCAGCCATGGTCACAGTTAAATAGCTGTCTTTGAGGAAAGTCTTTTCTTCGGCAGGAAAACAGGCCAGTCTGCTCTGAATTAGCCAGCTAACAAAGTCATGAAAAGGACTTACAAAAACAATGGCACGCTGTACATTCCGTGAGATTTTAACAAGTTATATGAACCAAATAATGGCCCGATTGGCTGGCTCTGCAGGTTTTTGCCTGAGTGTGCACATCCACAGAGCCAGCGCTGTCCCCTGTGGGACCAGAGATCAAACACTGCCAGCAGTGAATGAGAAACAGCCCTGGCTCACCCTGGGCCCACATTCAGAGGATGGAAAGGGAGAGAGCTCCCATCCAGCTACCCCCAGTCTGCCCCCACGGCTTTCTCTGCAGATATACATGGGAAGTTTAGTGTTACTACAATTTTAGAAAATTGCTGAGGCAGGATGGGAAGGCAGAAGAATAGGGGTGGAGGACAGAGCCTCATTCAGCAGAATCTTATCATTCAAGTCTATGAAAATGTGGCCACTTATAAAAAGTAAAACCTTATCATGAAAACATGTCCATATAAAAGTCTTTTTGTATGTGTTTATAGTGACATTATTCACCATTAACAAAAACTGGAAATAACCCAGATGTCCTTCAACTGGTGACCAATCTATAGGACAACCACACAATGGCATACTATTCAGCCATAAAGAGGAACAGACTGTTGATACACACAAAACCATGAATGAACCTCAGATGCATCATGTGGAGTGAAAGTAGACAGTCAGTGACACTTTGGGGAAACTTATAGTAACAAATAAATGGTTGAAAAGAATTTTGGGGAAAAGTCCTCTGTTGAAGGGAACTTTCGAAAAAGGATGATAGAAATTTCTTGATTGTCGTGGTAGTTACCATACCGGCCACTAATCAGAGCTTGTAGAATTGTACTAAGAAGCATGGTACTTGCCAAATATAAATTATATTCAATAAGCCTGTTTTTAAAAACCAAGCCAAGGAGCAATGCATGGTGGTGCTGCCTGTAATCCCAGCAGCTCAGGAGGCTGAGATAGGAGGATCACAAATTTAAAGCCAGCCTCAGCAATTTAGTGAGGCCCTAAGCAACTTAGAGAAACCCTATCTCTAAATAAAATATTAAAAGGGCTAGAGATGTGACTCGGTGGTTAAGCACCCCTGGGTTCAATCGCTGGTACAGGGTGAGCAGCGGGGAGCAAGCCAAGCCAAGGGCTGGGGATATAGCTCTGTGGTCAAGCACTTGCATATGGCATGGAGCTGGGTTCTGTCCTCAGTACTGGGCTGGGGGAAGGGGGAGCTAAAACCTTGTATTTTAGCCCTTAAGTGCTGCCACCTCAGGAGGGGACGTTTTTCCTCCTGAGATGACCTACATCACTGAGGCCAGATCTCCATTCAGTTGGAGAAAGTGCTGCACTTATAGATTTTCTACCACATGGGCTCATTCAGTTCTGAGTTTTATAGCATGTGTTCCTAATTGCTCAGTCTAGTCAGACCAGGTGAGAGGAAAACATTATCAGGAGCCCAGCCTTAGAGAGTGGCAGTGGGAATGGAAAGGCCAGGTGCCGGAGGCCTTTTAGAGAATTAAGACCCATTATATTAGGCAAGTCGACAGATCCTGGCAGGACTTGAATGGAGCAGGTGAGGGAACGGAAGCAGGGGCTGTTCCAGAGTTCACACTAGTGCATGGCATCTTGCCAAAAGCCACTCCGTGTTTAAGGGAGGAAAAGAGAGTTCCACGTGGAGACCTTGTCACCAAAATGACATTAAATTAATTCATGAGTTTTGGGGGATATTTTTAGACTGAGAGGCTGAGCATACTATAGCTCAAGACCAAATCTGGCCTACCACCTGTTTTTGTAATGCTCACAAACTAAAATTGAACATTATCATTTTAAATGTGTGGGGTTTTTTTTTTTTTAAATCTAAAGAGCAGTATCATTATACAAAATTCAAACTGTGATGTACACATGTGAAGTTCTGTTGGACTTCAGCCAAGCTCATTCACCTGTGTGTCATTGCCTGTGGCTGCTCTCGTCATGAATGGCCCAAAAGCTAAGCAGAACCCTTCATCGTAAAGGCTTGATAACCCCAATCCAGACCGTTTGCACCGACACTGTTCCTGTTTGACCTCTCAATAGTGCGAAACAGGCTTGCAGCAAAAAAATTCTGTTTTTTCATACTGTGCTTTGCAATGTGACCTTGCATCACTGCCATCATCTTTGCCTCCTGTCCCAGCAGTGAGTCCTTGTGCAAGATTTGTGATCTTGCACAACTGCAGAGACGATGCAACACTGTGCAAGATCTGGGTGTGCATCATCATCTTGTGGGATAGACTTGGCTTTGAGCAGCATCTCTGTGCTAATCCTGTCACTTCTAGCACCTTGGCTCTGCTGGATGAGCAGGTGGCGGGGGGCAGTGTGGGTACTTGAACCCCAACTACTCCTCCCTAGGGCTTATCTGGACGACTCCTCAGGCCAGACATTGCTCTACCAAATGCAGCCTGAGATGAACTTTCTCATGTCCCCAGTCAGAAGCGAATGTCATATTCAAGACAAGCTCAAACTCTGGAGGTGCCTGAAGGAAGCTGGTCTGCTGTGAGTAGAATAAGGCAAATTCACATTCCATTTGAATTTGTTTTCTGTGCTGTGGGCTTCACCTTGAAGCCGAGGCACCACCCTCCCTGGCTTAAGGCAGAGGGTTCTTCTGAGACCCCAGAGAGTATGAGAGGTGGTAAAGACACTGGAAAGGAACAGGCAAGCAAGAGTTGATACCAGGGCTTCTGACAGGACTCAGCTCCAAATTGGACATGAAATCCAGGATGGCCTGTCTACCTCTAACCTCATCTCCTGCATTCTCTTTAGTCTCCCAATCCATTGTCCTGGCTTTCCCGTACTGCCTCTGGGTCTTTACCTTCTCCTGCCTAGAAGATCTTCCTGAAGCAGAACTGCTTGATGGTTTGAAGTGGGTACTAGTATGTTGTGGGTAGAACTGTGTCCCTTGAAGAAATCTGTCAAAGTCCTAACCCCTAGTACCTGCGCATGCGACCTTATTTGGCACTAGGGCTTTGCAGATATAACCAAATTAAGCCTAGGTCCTCCAAAAACATAAGTTGAAATTCTAACCCCAGTACCTGCAAATGAGACCTTATTTGGAAATAGGGTCTTTGCAGGTTAAATAATCAAATTAAGATGAGGTCATACTGAATAAAGGTTGGCCCTAATTCAATGACCAGTATCCTTGTAAGAAGGGAATTTGGGTGTTTTGTTTTGTTTATCTTGTTGCCTCCCCACCTCTATTTACCTTTCGTTTATCTACCCATTCATTTGTTTCTAACGTAATAAGCAGCTTTGAAATTTTGAGTGAGCTGCTTTGAAACCAGTCACCCAACCTGAGACTAGAATATTGACAATTACTTAAATAGCCCAAGCACTCCTATCAAAGAAATACTATTTCTATTTAATGTTGCATGTGTAAGAATCCAAGTGTGTAGGTAGCATTTCTGTAGTTCTCTTGGTTTGGATTTGGAGTTCGTGTGTGTGTGTATGCTTGCAGCTAGAGGTAATAACGGAATTTGAATACAGACACACAGAGATAATGCCTTGTGACAACAGTGGCAGAGATTATAGGGATTCATCCACAAGCTAAAGACAACCCAGGATCGCCAGTGACCTCCAGAAGCTAGGAAGAGGCAAGGAAGGCTGCTTTTTCCCCTGGAGCCTTTGGAGAGACCACGGCCCTTTTAGCCTCCAAACTGTGCCAGAATAAATTTCTTTCCTTTTTTTTTTTTTTTTTTTTTTGGCACTAGGGATTGAACTCAGGGACATTTAGCCACTGAGCCACATCCCCAGCCCTTTTTGTATTTTATTTAGAAATTGGGTCTCACTGAGTTGCTTAGGGCCTCTCTAAGTTGCTGAGGCTGGCTTTGAACTTTTGATCCTCCTGCCTCAGCCTCCCAAGCCACTGGGAGCCACCACGCCTGGCTAAATTCTATTTTAAAGTCACCAAGTTTGTGGTGATTGGTCGTAGCAGTCCTAGGAAGGTAATAAAAATTCAACCACCCATCTTGGTGGTTTCTTGGTCATGTGACTTGAGCAAATTACTGAAATTCTTTGGAGTTTAGTTTCCTTAACAGTAAATCTGAGGATTAAATGAGTTAAAATAGGTAAAGTGCTTAACACTGCACCTGGCATATGGTAAATTCTAGTTGGCAGTGGTTACTCCAGCTCTCAACCTGACTCAGTTGTCACTGTCTCAGGAAGACCTTCTCTGACTTCCCTACTGAAAGCAGCCTCCCCATCACTGTCCCAGACCCTGTATATCTCCCTCATAGCACTTGCTCCAGATTTTGTTTACTAACTCTAAGCAATCAAAAAGAACTTCTCACTAGAATGTGAGTTCTGAGGACAAGGACCTTTTCTTGTCCTCTTAAATATTTAGTGACTTGAGTGACCACAGATGCAAGGAGCATTTAAATAGAGGGAAGTGAGAATAAAGTTATTCCAAAGATCTATATGTTTCCCAAACCAAGCAACACTGATGTCTCAATAAAATTTTCTGGAAATTCTTCAGTGTTTCTGTTTCAAGACAGCAAGTGGGAGCTGGGTTGTAGCTCAGTGGTAGAGTGCTTGCCTCCCATGCATGGAGCTCTGGATTCGATCCTCAGTACCACATAAATGAATAAAATGGAGGTATTGTGTCCATCTACAACTGAATTTAAAAAAAAAAAAAAAAAAAAAGGCAAGGAGGAGTTTCCCACTCCTAACCTCAATCTATTTTTATTTTCTCTTGCCAACCTCAGGATGAAAATGTGGGGTCACTGTCATGACCTTAAATACTCACATATTTAGGCAGAGATATACATTGATTTTGGAAGTGTAGTTCTGGCAACCTCTGTGACTCAGACCTCTTAGGAGACCTTGTTATCAACAATATGGACCCATTAACTCTGGGCACCAAATGTGAGGTGAGGATTTTTTAGTGTTGGAATTGTTCGCTGTTGTACTCTGCCCTCTAGTGGTGATTAGGTGTCTCAACTGTGCATTTGACTACAATTCAGTTTCTAAATATTCTGGGAGCTTTTAATATTAAATGTAATAGTATGCCATGACATTATATTTCGACTTCAGAAAGAAGGAATATGTTTATCACATAAAAAAGCAAAAGGGGGGCTAGAGTTGTGGCTCAGTGGTAGAGCACTTATCTAGCCTCTGTGAGGCACTAGGCTCAATTGTCAGCACCACATATAAATAAATAAAAGGGCCATCAACAACTAAATTTTTTTCTAACTTTAAAAAATAAAAAGGCGAGCCAGGCGTGGTGGCGCACGCCTGTAATCCAAGCGACTTGGGAGGCTGAGTCAGGAGGATCGAGTTCAAAGCCAGCCTCAGCAACTTAGCAAGACCCTAAGCAACTCAGTGAGACCCTGTCTCTAAATAAAATACAAAATAAGGCTGGGGATGTGGCTCAGTGGCTGAGTGTCCCTGAGTTCAATCCCTGGTTCCAAATAGATAGATAGATAAATAAATAAATAAATAAATATAAATTAATTAATTAAAAAATAAAAAGGCGAAAGGGGTTGTGTTTATAATATGTACAAAGGCCGGGTGCAGTGGCGCAGGCCTGTAATCCCAGCACTTGGGAGGCTGAGGCAGGAGGATTGTGAGTTCAAAACCAGCCTCAGCAACTTAGCGAGGCCCTAAGCAACTCAGTGAGACCCTGTCTCTAAATCAAATACAAAATAGGGCTGGGGATGTGGCTCAGTGGTGGAGTGCCCCTGGGTTCAATCCCCAGTACCAAGAAAAAAAAAAACCAGTATGTACAAAGGTTTACATTGGCTTTATGTAAGGCAGATTAAAGCTGTCAAGGTATTATACTAATGGAATTGTCTAATGTTCTTGAACAAAGGGCTCTAAAATGCTGTAGTACTATATGCAGATTTTGAAGGAGGGGTTGGCGATTGGCCTCCAGTTTTGCCTGTGATAACCAGGAGGTTTCCTTGGCAGAACTTGTATTTGCGCTGTGATTTGAGAGCTAAACACACACACACACACACACACACACAATCCCAGCAGCTCATCAGGAAGGAAGCTGGTATTACACCAGACAGAGGACGGATGTCAGCATGTTTCAGATTGAGCAGGAAGACCCTGCACCCATGGGACAGTCTGTGCCCACCCCAGTGAGTACTAGAAAGCAGCGGGAGCCCTGGGGGAGCAGGTACCCTCATATTCCCTAACGGGGAAAGAGTGAGGAAGTTTCAAGTGTTTTTGGGAAACTGAGAGGATGGTCAGTTTGTTAAGAGAACAAGGTTGAGTTTGGGAAGAATTTTGTTTATTTGTTGTAAAAAGAATATATAGTCACATATTGCTTTGCACTCTTTTTTGCTATACATCATTCTGTGTTAACTGTGTGGGTTCACCTTCTTCTTTTGAATGGCTCTTGGTGCAATTTGAGCATCCCTAATCCAAAAATCCAAAACCCAAAATGCTTCAAAATCTGAAGCTTTTCGAGTACCAACTTGATGCCAGAAATGGAAAATTCTATGCCATGAAGCTTTGTTTCTTGCACAAAGTTATTAAAATATTGTATAAAATTGTCTTTAGGAGGGGTGTGTGGTGTATATGAAACATAAATGAGTTTCATGTTTAGACTTTGATCCCATCCCCAAGATATCTCATTATATATTTGCAGATATTCTAAAATCTAAAAAACTTTGAAACTTTAAACACTTCAGCAATTATTTCATATAAGGGACTCTCAACCTGTATTCTATATGAAATTCAGTTATATTTAACTTGCTTCCTACTTACATTTGCCCAGGCTGATTTCAAATTTGGGATCCTCCAGCCTCAGCCTCTGGAGTAGCTGGGATTACAGGTGTGCACCATGCCCAGCTAGGAATGGGATTTTTGAGAGGAGGAGCAAGTCAGCTGTAATGTCTAAGGGCAAAAGAGAGCTGCAAGGATGAGAAGTCAGAGACTGCCTCTTCCATTGTGGAGCAATAGGAGGCCAGAGGGGCAGAAAGTAGTGAACTTGAGCTGTTGGAGTCACGGAGGCTGTGAGAGTACAGAACAGGGTCAAGGCAGGTTGCATAGGGCCTGCATGGCAGAGTACGGACTTTAAAAAAAAAAATTTTTTTTTCAGTCCCGTGGATTGAATAAGAAGCACTTTACCACTGAGCTACATCCTCAGCCCTGTATTTATTTATTTACTTATTTGTTTTGAGACAGGGTCTCACCAAGTTGCCAAAGCTGGCCTCAAACTTGCAATCTGCCTGCCTCAACTTTCTGGGTCACAGGGATTGCAGGCCTACTCCACTGAGCCCCTATAATTTTGATGAAGTGAGGTGGGAAGCTGTCCCAAGTTCACTGTGGCTTCTGTGTTGCTAGTAGACTTCAGGGGTCAAGGGCAGATGCGGGGAAACCAGTTGGGACACCATTGTGATTGTCCAGATGAGAGACAACGGAGTTTGGACCTGCAATGGCAGGGAAGGGGGTTGGAGAAGAGGGTTGGGTGTGTACTATGAAGGCAGAGCCATCAGGGTTTCCAGATGGACTGAATGTGGGGGATAAAGAGAGGAGGGCCATAAGGAAGGGTGTTATTGCTGTCAACCGAGATGGCTTGCTTTTGTTTGTGCAAGAATTTCCACTAAGATGAAAACCTAAGAGTAGAATGATTGTTGGGTAAAAACAGGTCAGAATAAATGTCCTGACAACTAAGAGGACTTTCTTGTTCTTTAGATTTCTCTCTACAATTTCCTTTACTAGTGTTTTTATGACACAGTTGCTTATAAAAATTAAAATACGGACTGGGGATATAGCCCAGTTGGTAGAGTGCTTACTGTTTAAGCACAAGGCCCTGAGTTTAATCCCCAGCGCCGCAAAAAACAAAAATTTAAAATACCTCTCTGCTTTCATATCTTAGTTTATTCCATAAATATGATGCTGAAAATTTGTGATTCAATCTAAATTATCTAAAACAAAGAGCTCAAACATATTAGGGAAGAATTCTTAAACTCTTTGGTCTCAAGATCTCTTTACATTCTTCAAAATTATTAAGGATGTAAAAAGATTTTGTTATGTGATCTATAGCTATTTATGCTCATATTAGAACTTAATATGGAGGAATTTTTCAGTGTTTTCTTAATTCATTTTTAATGAATATTTAGTGTTTATTCATTTCATACTAATAAACCTCTTACACATAAGTAAAATAGTATATTGTTTTTTGTTGTTTTTTTTTTTATTTTTTGTAGTTATAGATGGACAGAAGCATTTATTTTACTTGTTTATTTTTATGTGGTGCTAAGAATCGAACCCAGTGCCTCACACATGCAAGGCAAGTGCGCTGCCACTGAGCTACAGCCCCAGCCCTAAAATAGCATATTGTTATGAAAAAAATAATCTTTCTCCAAAGCAAAGTTTAGAGGTAAGAATGGCACTGTTTTACATGTTTGCAGATATCTTTAGTGCCTGACCTAAAAGAACACAGCTTGATTCTTACACCTGACTTAGCATTCTGTCTGTTGTGTTCTATTGTTTTGGTTGAACTCTGAAGAAACTCTGGCTTGATGTTGATATGTAGCTCAAAAAAGGAAAAGTATTTTAATAACCTTTTCAGATAATTATACATACTCTTTGATACTTCCTTTTTTGGGAAGCTTGTTACTAGGGCTCGAACCCAGAGGCATTTAACCACTGAGCCACATCCCCAACCCTTTATATTTTTAATTTTGAGACAGTACTCTCATTAAATTACTTAGGACCTCACTAAATTGCTAAGGCTGGCCTTGAACTTGAAATCCTCCTGCTTCAACCTCCTGAGTTGCTGGAATTACAGGCCTGCACCACCATACCTTGCTGCTATACTTCCATAAGGTTGATTGCACTGTGGAATCTGACACTATACCAGTGGGGTTTGTTTTTTTTTAACTCCATTCCTTTAAAATCCATCAGTCCACCTTGAAATCTGAATGAATCACTTACCACGCATGATTTTGTACCATCATGCATTGGTCATTTGAAAAATATTGGTTTACTGAGTTATATAATTTCCAAATGTTAAAATACTTCACTATATAATATCAAGAACTCACATTTGTTAATATCACCATTAAAGTATTGGAAAGCTGTCAAACTGGGTGGTGAACACAACTTTTCCAAAATTCTGATTTTCAGTCACAAGTTCAAATTTTATCTGTGGCAACAAATGTTTTCAGTTAGTTTCCTTGAAGTTACGGGCCTCCCTCGTTCGTTTTTCAGAAAACATCTGCCGAATGAATGCCCAGGTATGAATAGCCATCGTTTGTCAGATATTCTTTGAAGTGAAAGTGGTGCTTCACGAATGAGCCTCTGTGCACTGCTTCTCCAGTTGTGCCCGCAAAGCAATGCCCCCTGCTGCCCTCTGTCCCATGGAACATACTCAGAGCTGAGTTCAGTGACATCAGTGATTCTTCCTGCTTCATCAGGGTCTTCATAGGTGGATCTGGCAGTCTTACATGCTGTAACCTCATGGTGGTCAAGAGTACAATGATAGGGCTGGGTTGTGGCTCAGTGGTAGATCACTTGCCTTGCATGCATGAGGCCCTGGGTTCAATCCTCAGCACTACATAAAAATAAAATAAAGATATTATGTCTGCCTACAGCTAAAAAACAAACAAACAAAAGAGTGCAATGACAGCTAGGACACAGTGGTGTCTCTTCCCTGATTTTTGATAAGGTTTCAACAGTTTTGCTTTTGCACCATCAGTGTGAATGTCAACCCAGAGAAATGGGAGGGTAGGGCTCAGTGCTTTTAATAATGGCCTCTTGGACTCCATGAAAGACCTTTCTGGGCCTGCGACCACCTGAGCAGCAGTGGACTAGAGGGTCTTCTGCTACTTAGAAACCTAAAAGTTGCACAAACACTTAAAATGCAGAGAACCTCCTGCTGCTTATCAAAATCAATATTTTTCCTCTAGCTAAGTTTTTCTTTAAACCCAGCTTACCCAACAGTTGATTTCCTATTAAAGACACTGATTGTTAATATAGAAAAGACATTAAATTGTCATTCTAAAAATAAGAAAAATTGAGATTCTATCCTAGAAGCAAGGGTTCACAGTCGTTCCTTATGATGGAGTGGATTGTGAAACCTCGGTGATTACAGACTCCAACATTACCGAGTCCTTGCTTGTTGCATACTGTACAGAGCTGGGCCAAAGTAGTTGCTGTTCTGCTCTAATTGTTTTGTATTAAAACCTAAGAACCCAAAGCATGGTGAGGCCAAGGCCTGGTTTATGGCAAAGACGTTCTGCGTGGATGTGAAAGTGCAATCAAGGGATAAATTCATTTAAAGGATAAATTTACTTGGGGCAGGCTGAAAACGAGCATTCTCCTGATCCTTAAGCTCTTATTAATTGCTGCAGCATTTGCTCATTCTGTGCTCCCAGTGTGGATTAGCTGGCTGAGCTCCATCTCGTCTTTTATGTGAATGAAGATAAGGATGTGTCAGACTCTGGGAATGAGAACATGCTGTTTGGCCCTTCGAGGCAATTTCCTTTCGAGTCCGGCTCTCTCCAGATGGCATCTAATTGTTTCTTGAATGACCTCAGTGTCCAGGCCGCAGGAACCTGGTCTGAGAGGCCATTTCACATATTTATTAGCCTGTGGACGAGAACTTACACTATAAAGCCCCCATTCACACTGTCAAAAGAGCTTTCTGTGCAGAAGGAACGATGAAGCTGATGGACTGCTTCCTGTGACTGCCAGTCCCCAGTTGGCTTCTTATTTTTCCCAGGCCCAGGTGGTTGTTTTAGGAAGGGGTCTGTGTGCTCCCACTAAGCCCATTCTGGCCCAGCTTCTTCCCCTCTGCCTTGCTTAAAGGAGCCTGGGTGGAACAGGGTCAAGTCCCATCTCCTGGCTTCAGAATTACTTGAGCAGAGCACAGCTGGTAGACATTGGGGATTACTGTGTTCTGGGTGTTTCTCCCAGTTTGGGGTCCCAGGTTGTTCACAGACTGAGGGAATAAAATGACAGGACTGAAGTGGGAACCAGTCTAATCCAGTCAGAGGCCCGCAAGGCTGGTTCACCAGTGAGAAATGTAACCTCAGTGTGGCATCATGCTTTATGCCTGTGTGGCTCTTAACTGTGTTGGGAAGGGTGAAAGAGTTCCTTCCTTTTTGCATATATGGTGAATAAGAATCATGTCTCTAGAAATAGGTATGCACACCTACTGTGCATCTTACTCCCAAGGTATTTGTGAACCCCAGATTGAGAATCCCTGTGCCATCTCCAAATGTTCTCTGGGAATCTATTCTGTTCAGGCATTGTGGTGACAACTATGAATAAGACCAATGGGCAAGGACACCAGTTGATTTAATGAGTTCTTCAGTAGGCAGACCTTAGAAGACAGGACTGGAGCTGCGTCTCCTCACCAGGGTACATAGAACAATAGTGAAGGGAGAAGGAAACTCCTATAGAGCCCATAGTCTGAGAGCCAGGGCTTCTGAGCTCCTTCCAGATTGGTCTAAGGAGCAAATGTGGGGAATGCAATTTGGGGATGACCTAATTTCCTGTCCAATAAGTTGCCCTCCCCAGTGATCATACCTGGTAAAGATCATCTGGCCTCAGCAAGGGACTGTCTCAGTAAGTACCTCTGAATCAGATGCTATGGCTTTCCAAATAACATCATAGAAACATCTACAGGAGGTTAGGATGGTGCCATTGCTGCATAAGCAAGGTGCAGCGTACACTTAGTTCGTGGTTTCCTGTAGCCTGGGAGAGGTGCTGGGTGTGGGAGCAAAACTCACACCTACGCTTAGCAGCACAGGACATTCCAACTCCATGAATCCCTCTCCCTTTTCCCAGAGGCAAATCCATGTCTTCTTCATCTCGGAAAATACAAAACAACTGAGTTATTTCATGGACGTCCCTGGAGTAGGCTGGGAAGCATCATTTATTCCCACCTTGTACTGACACATCAGTGTACAGCCCTGTTATTAGTGGGAATATAATGCACATCTTTTTGTAACATCAGTTGATGTTGGCTCCTCTTTCACAGTTCTCAGATACAGAGATCACATGAATCTAAATTCCAGTAGAGCCTAACACAGTGGGTTACATCTTGACCTCGTTTTAATTGCACTATGATAAGATGAGCCTGTAAGTTCAAACTGATGATGTGAGCTAGGAAACCTATCATTGGGGATATAGCAGGGGCTGACTAGATTGAGTCAATGACTCCTGGGGAAAAAAACATCTTTGTGTGTGTGTGTGTAGGGATAGAAAAAGAGAGAGGAGAGAAATTGGGGATTTAACCCAGGGCTCTCTACCACTGAGTTGCATGAGGCAGATTCTCACTTAGTTGCTGAGGTTGGCCTCCAACTTGTGATCCTCCTGCCTCAGCCTCCTGAGTTGCTGAGACTATAGGCATGCACCATAGTACCCGACTGAAGGAAAATATCTTCAGAGGCTCCCAGTCTCCTGCATCGCTTCTCTGGTATATTAGCTACATTCTCACAGATCAGCTTCTTTCCAATGCGGGGCACATGGCCTAGGCTGCTCTAGGCTTACAATCTTAGAGCTTATGGTCCAGGGGAAACTTGCTGAGTTCTAGTTTGAAAAATCCCAGGGTGACTGATCTCTTGAAGGTCACATGTCCAGTCCTGGGTCATTCAGTGTTCAGTGTTCTGAGGGGCTCACAAATCCATTACAAGTTTTGCTACACATGCTGTCTAATAAAACTTTTTAATTCAATAACCAGTCTGCTACTTATGCCATTTCCAATTTTTCAGGATCAGAAGGATACTAGGCTATTTTTCTAATTATCTCTGTCTACTCAGGGCAAATATATAAAATGTTGGCACACAAATGCTGTTTTGTAGAAATATTTTCTCTATCTTTTCAAGTCCTTATGTCTACCTTTTTCTAATTTAAACCTACATCTTGGTTTATTATGTGCTGCATATCTATTGCCTGGCAGTTGTTGAATACACCACTATTACAGGTGGGGGCCCACAGGAGCTGTGGATCTCCCTAATGAGTTTGACCTTGGTAAGATCCTACCATTAGCACAAGTGGCCCAACCCCCGTCCTCGTGTTCCTGGAGAATTATCCAGTTGATTCCTGCTGCTTGCGCTAGAGCTCTCCCTTCTCCTCAGCCGTCCCACCCACCTGGGAGGGTACACATATAAGGCTAGGGGTTGTATTGTTCTTTGACCTATGTCAAAAGGAACCTATTGTCCCCACCTTAAATGCAAGGAGAGGCAAGTGCTGACCTTATGAACGTCATTTCTACAGGCAGCATTGTGCTTAGCAGTAGTTAAGGAAGTGAAGAAAAAAAAAACTGGGAGCATTTCAGACCTTTCCACGCACATAACCTTCTGCGTCAGCCTGTTCCCGTAGAGAAATGGGCGAAGGTCATGCCTCCGTATACAACAGAGGTGCTGCGCGGTCTCCAGTCACCACCTGTGCACGGAGGCTTTGCTGCCTCCTGGTTCTCAGATTCTGACCTCAGTGTCCATCTGTGCGAGCCCTCTCCTGTTAGTTATGAGCAGCCTAGCATCTATGACTGGGCATATTCCAGATGAGCCCTGCCGTCTATGTTGGCGAGTGTCTGTCACATGGTTGGAGGGAGGCCTTCCTTTTGAATTTGCACAAGATAAGGCCTCTTGACGCCCAAGTGTTCTCCATGCTTCCATTATCACCTCAGATAGGGCTGGGTTCTTATTCGCTGCTTCAATTATCAACTCTAAGAACTGTCTGATGGCAGATGTGGAATGGAGATGGTAGTACCTGCCTCCTAGTGTGAATAGTGAGTGGGACACTGTGGTAAAATTCTCTGTAGAAATGCAGGCTCTTGGGAACCTTGCACACTGATCAGTGAGGCAAAAATATGTCTGCTGCAGTCTTCCTGAATATGCCCCTATGGTCTGAGGTTGCAGAGGGGCTGCTACACGTTGACCTTGTAGGTATTCCACCTTTACCATTAAACAGCAGCCCTCCACCAGCTCCGAGGGGTTCCCCTCCTCTCATACATACTCGGTTAAAGCTACTCCATAGCAGTCAGGTGTTGTGACTCTGCTTGGCCAAGACTGTCTCCTCCTCTTCCCAGACACAGCCCTGCCAAGCCTGATGTTGTCCAAGTAACCAGCTGGGTGCCTTCTATGTCCTTAACTGTATCTATGACCTCTAGGGTATTTTCCTCACTTCCTGTTCACTGGACACTGAAAGTCTTTCTGGGTCACTGGGGATTTTAGGTCATGTAGGTCTTTGAGAATTGAACAGAAGCAATGACCCCTCTCCACAGTAAGCAGATATTTACACAGTAGTTTGTATATAGTGTTCATTGATTCATGGAAGTCCACAAGACCCTCAGGTTAACAGCTCCTAGTCTGGACTGATTATCGTGGTTATGTTGGTAGAAATGCAGAATTAACCAGTATGTCCATCACATGATAATATCCATGATCAGTTTATGGACCTGAAAAAAGGTTATTTTCCTACTGAAGAATTTAATTCAGGTGGTAGAATTTGCATGGCAACAGGTAAAGAGGAAATCATAAGACCACTTTTTGCCAAGGCTGGAATGGGTGGGATTAGCCAACTCCATCTCTCACCTGGTGCTGACCCCACCCTGGTCTCTGTGTTCCTGCTTTCCCAGCATTCTTTGCAGACTGGTTGGTCCAGTCAGACATTTGGTAGGTGGGCATAGGGGTAGGTGGCTTGGAGAGAATATACTGTAACTCTGTTGGATCCCTGCTATTAGGAGTGTGAGAGGATGAGGTATAGGCAGAAAGCAGGGCAAGGCAGCTGGGTATGTCCATGGGGCTATACCAGGTATCCATGGGCTATACCAGGCATGGTCCTGGTTCCAGTAGTGGTTAGTATCAGACAACCCAGTAATGTGAGCCAGCAAAATATGAAAGAATCAGAGAGGTGATTCTCTGGGGACTTTAAACACAGGGGAAGACCTATTCCCAGGGCAAGAACCACCATTTTGGAGGGCTAGTTAGGAGTTGGAGGAGTGAGTATCTGGCAGGGCATCCAATCAGAACATAGGCTGAAGTCCAGTTCTAACCAACTTTGTACAGTGGGACAGAAAGGGTGCTACGCAGAGCCCATGCAAGGGGGTGCCCACAGGATCCCTGTCAGATTGGTTTGGACAGGGATACTACATGGAGGGCTCAGTGATTGTGGACAGACCCATGAGTGCCCCTGGGGAGGGCCATGTGGCAGATGCTGTGGGTACACATGCTGCCTATTAATGTAAACAATTCCTAAAATGACAAAGGTTCTGCAGAAGATCATCTGAGCAAGTTTGATTAAAACCATGTGTGCGGTTAATATTCAGTTCTTAAATTTAAGGGATAAAATATATTTCAGAGCTAAAAGCTCTTAAACATCTCCTCATAATTCCCTGTTTTTCAAAGTTCAGGAAAGCACCAGATGGGGCAAGTCATTGGTTCAAGGTGTGGTGATTGTCCACCTTCATCTTGGGAGGAAAAGTGATCCCAGCATGTGGGTGGGCACATGCTCCACAGAAGCAATTGGGAAGAAGGGGTTTGTGATCTGAACTCCTTCAAAAGAGAAAGGGAGCTCAGGTTTGCAGAGTGTCTGCTAGGTGTTGGGTGCTGGGCTCTATATGTGTTGTCTTGCTTGATGCCCAGGATAACCTGGAAAGCTTGGGGAGCTGCCTGCATCCCACAGAGGTTAAGTACTTTCCCAAGGCACCCCAGTTAGCTAGTGGTGCAGTGAAGACTTGAACCCACCCTGGCTCTCCATCATCCCACCTGCAGGTTATGTTCCAAAGCCACTTTAGAGACATGCAGATATCTGTCTCAATGGCATCTTGGAAGATGCCATTTTGCCAAAGTGTTTGTGAGGTGGGAGAGAGAGTGTCCATGGGGATGGGAGAGAACCCAGGTGCTCCTGCCTGGTGAGGTTTCCTGAGGACCATGCTGATGCTCCTCAGTCCACTTCAGCACCACTCTGAGTGGGTAGGGCCTCCGTGGTGCTGTTGCGGTCATTGCTATTTAGCTGCTTAGGAGCTCACACTTACCATAAGTGGGAGGAAGGGAAAGAGCAAAATGTGCAGCACAGAAAACCTGAGATGACAGAAAGAAATGATTGCTCTTGGTGATGCCTGCATAGTAAGTGTGGAACCAAAGGAAGCTTGGGGAGTAGGCGGCAAATCATCTCGGAGGGGTGAGACTCCCAGGTGTGTATGATGACCTTTGGGAGATATAGAAAGTCCTGAAATCT
Organism: Glaucomys volans; assembly: GCA_020662805.1. Lineage (NCBI taxonomy): Eukaryota > Metazoa > Chordata > Mammalia > Rodentia > Sciuridae > Glaucomys > Glaucomys volans. The sequence goes on from JAJEJO010000136.1 coordinate 616,683, forward strand.
TATGTAAAGCATTACAGGTTTGCCTTTTGCTTGGGAGATGGTCTATGGCTTTCTGCTCAAAGAAGGGAGTCTGCCAGATAATCTGTCTGCTATTTGAGAGGCTGGAATAACATCCTTTGCATATTCTTTTTCATTTTACCTTCATGCCAAAACAACAGAAAATTGAGCTTATGTAATATAGGATTCCTGGGGTAATGCCAGGAAATAGGTGGTAGTGATGGAAGGGTGTATGGGATAGAATTGTACATGATAATGTGAGAAAGTAAAATCAGGGCTGGGCGCCCAATTTTGCTTCTCATCATTTGGTTATACAATTTTAATAGCTGGTTAGAGAAAGAGAAAATTGTAGGAGGAGAGGGAATGACATGAGGCCCAGTAGAGAGAAATCTGTTTGTGAAGACTGTACTTAGTCTCTTTGTGTGCTGGACAGATCAATATTGCTTCCGGACAGAGATCATTTAACAGCCATATCTTTCATCCCCTTGAGGAATCTGGGGAAACTGTCAGCAAACACTCCTAAATGCATCTCTGTGTTCACTAGGGCAAACGAACCCAAAGCAGCCCAAGAGCTTGGCCAGCATTGCCTACCGTCCTCTCACTGAGTCGTGGCTGCATTGCCATTTGGAGCAAGAAATAAATCACGTTTATGTATAGGAAAACGTCTCTGGCAGCTTTAACTGCTCCGTCTGGTCCAAAGAGGAGGTGGCCTCTTTCCTTCTTTCTCAGTGAGTTCTTGGCCCTGTTCCCTTAGGCTCTGTGGCTGTTTGTTTGAAGGTGTGCTCCTCCTGGTTTATAGATGTCCCTCGACTTACACTGGGTGATGCCCCAATAAACCCATCATAAATTGAAAATCTCAGGGTGGGGATGTAGCTCAGTGGTAGGGCGCTTGTGTGGTATGTGTGAAGCCCTGGATTCCATCCTGAGTACTGAGAGAGAGGGAGAGAGAGAGAGAGAGAGAGAGAGATCCAAACTGAAATGTACTTAATACCCTAACCTACCAAACATCATAGCTTAGCCCAGCCTACCTTAAACATGCTCAGAACACTTGTATTAGCCTAGAGTTGGGTAAAACCATCCAACACAAAGCCTACTTTATAAGTGTTGAATGACTCCTGTAGTTTACTGAATGCTCTCCTGAAAGCATAAAACAGAACACTTGTATGGTTCACTGTCCGGCAGTCGTGAAGTCAGAGGCGGACTGCGTTTGTTCAGAATCAGGCAGACACATGGCAGGTGTCTGGGGAAGCCTTGGAAGGCAGGGCTGATGATCACCTTGCCTCTCTTTTGGCCCTGCCCTTCTCAGGCCCTTGCCACACTGTTCTCCAGGGAGCTGAGCCTGCAGAGGGCACCTCGACATACCGCCCCGCTGGTGCTGGGAGCACAAAGCCAAGTTGCCTTTCCCTTCTTCCTCAGACACGAGGAGAACCAGAGCTGGTTTCCTCAGCCTTACTCCCTAGTTCATTAAAGATATCTTTGTTCCTGAAGAGCTAGATCCCTGGGGCTTAGTGGAAACAAAAATCCAGAAAAGGATTTGGGGTGTGGCTTGGTGGTAGAACACTTGCTTATCATGAGTGAGGCCCTGAGTTCAATCCTCAGCACCCTGCACACACACAGAAAGGATTGGTGTGTGTGAAACTGTGTGTGTGTGTGTGTGTGTGTGTGTGTGTGTGTGTACACGTAAAAAATCTCAGAATCTCTGTTGCCATGAGAGGTTGAGCTGTTTTGGTCACCATGGCACAATAGCTAATGTTTACCCCCAAATGATGTTCTGAGTCTGTTCACTGTGGACAGGGATGAGTGAGGCATTGCAGCCTTGGTGCCCTCCGATTTCCTGACCAAGGGCAGTGTCACTGACCAAGAGGCTTCTTGACAATGTCTGAGAGTGCCTCCATTAAAGCTTGATGTCCTGATTCTGGGGTGGCTGGCTTTACAGAAGGGAGGGGCTTGTAGATGGTATTGTTTTCCTGGATGCTCTGAATCAGTGAAAAGCAGAAAGCTGCTACCATACCCACCCCACAATGCCCAACAGAGAGAGAGTCTATCTACACACTGGGAGCCTGATCTTCACATCAGGGCATAGAGACTTTGGGAAAGGGGCACTGCACTCTCTCTCTTGTCCCTCTGAGCCAAGTGCTGCTGCCAACAGGAGGCATGTGTCTGTTGAATATGGCTGGCAGGCAGCTCCTGTTTCCATGGTTACTGAAGAGGGCAGGTTAGTATTAAGGCTGCCCAAGGAAAAACTGGAATTGCAGGCAGTGCTTGTGCAGGACCTTCCTTTAGCTACTTACCCCTCTTTCTGGTCGGTTGGGAGATATTTGATCTGAGGTTATGGGGATTTCCTTCAAGGATCCACTTAGCCACCTAGTCCTGGCTTTATCACCTAACAGGTGTGTTTCCCTTGGTGCAGAGAAGCAAGTCTCTCAGGTGGCCAGAGGGGGCACTGGAGAGCATCCCAGAACTCTCCCCAGAGCCTGCTCTGTGTGCTGGCGCCCTCTCCACCGTCATCAGCCCTGGGATTCCATTAGAGACACCAGCCCTATCACCAGAAAAGCATAGCGTTTAGAAAACCCTTAAATCCAAATAGGTTCTAAGTCCCATGAACCATATCATCAGAGTGACCCATTGCCCCAGGTCACGGCATTCTTGTGTGGCTGCATGAATAACAGGTTTAATTATAAGACATTATAAAATTTCTTATTAGTGTTTCCATGTGACCAGTGACAGGCTCTGCAATCCAAGACCAGAGTCCTGTCCTTTGTTCTCTGCAGAGTCACACACCATTCTTGGTTCCCTGTTTCTTTGTTACGAGAATAGAATAATCATTGTGGGGAGAATGTGGAGGAATTGATCAGTGTGGATAGGAGACATTTAAAAGCATAACAAGTCAGTGGAGGGCACTTTGGGAATTGATGCAATTATCAACACGTTATTTTAGTCTCTCTTCTTGGCCATTTTGGAAGAAAATTGATTAATACCTTTTGAGTGCTCCTTCACAAATTATTTTTGGTGTGGAACAAAAATAAAATGTGCTTAGGAAAGAGTTGCCTAATGAGATTAGCCCGTTCTTTAATCCTGGTGGAACAAACTCTGGCTGTTTTGAAGACTTTTCTTGGAGTAAACAGGGAAAGCCTCAGGTGCCTTAGCTGGGTCTTTTGTTTTGCATTCACCCTGGCTCTGACCTCTCCACTACATAATTCGGTGTGTAATTTACACCTCTGAGTTATTTGCATCTTTATTTTCAAGAATGTTTTCTTTCACTTTCTAGGGGGAGAGGGGGGGTAATCTGGATTCTTTCACTTTTTGCAGGGAGGGAGGGGAAATCCGGAATTCAAGAGGTATTGGCTGAACAACCTCACTGAATTTCTGTGCAGGATTTAAGGCCCTTTTCCTGGGCCTGGGTTGGTGCCTTCCTGACTCCTTGGGGAGGTTTTTAGCCTGAAGGAGCTTATTATTTCCTACCAAAGGGAATAGCAAGTGGAAACTGGACCCCTTGCCTGGTGGCTGTTGGCATGATTGACAAGTCATCCCTACAAACGTGCTTGTGGGGACTTATCCTTTGAACCCTATCTGATAGAAATAAGGGTAAACAGAAAATGCTTCCTCACAGAGCATGGAGCTTGGAGGACAGTGACTCATCACTAGGATGATCTCCAGGACTCCAAGACTAGGAAAACTCAAAGCCTTGATAACTTGCTCCAGGTGCTCAGGTGGACTTCACAGGACCCAGGTGTTCCCAGGACAGCAAACCCAACCTTCAGAACAGAAGAGAGGGAGAAAGCCAGCCAAAGGAAGAGAAGGGCAGTCTGCTTCCCAGCAGTTCCTGTGGCCAGAGACCATTGGTAGCTCTGTACTCCTGCAGTGTTTGTTGGTGGAGCCTCCTCATCTCCTAATGGGTATGAGGACTGTGGCTCTCCATTCCCGACTCAAGTACAGAAGCTGTCACCAAACAGTTCCCTATTTTCATGGGCAGGTTTGACCTAGTCCAAAGGCTGAGGCCTCCTGAGGACTTGACACTAATCCCATTGGATATTTCTCATACCTCTCTCATGCCTCATCCGGTGTTGTTCCTTTCTAGACTGAATAGGTTCTGCTTCTTCCTCATAACAAGTTTCTGCCTGTGTGAAGTTTTAGGAAGCTTCAGGACACATTCCATTCCTGAATGGTCAAAGCCACAGAAAGTTGATATTTGAAACAGTAGGAGAGGAAGAGCTACAGGCAGAAACCTGGGTTTGATTAAACACACACATCCAGAAGAGTTGAGCATTCAGTATAACTAGAATGAAAGAGGAAAAGCAATTACTTTCCCCTAAAGGTGCTCTGAGGCTCTTGAAGGAGGGAAAAGGCCTCAGTGCAGGGGAGTCTAGGAAGGCCAATCCTGGCTGCATTTGATGCAAGGTTTGTATGCTGGGTGAAGTTTAGGCACAATGGACAATTAAAGTGAAGATGGGTAATTAAAGAACTTAAAGGGAAGGAATGGAGTAGGACAAACTGTGGGGGCAGAAGGGAGTACACAGTCTTTGTCCTCCCAGCAGCCTGCACAGCCAGGTGGGGAGGGCATAGGGCGCCCACAGTGTTTGCTGACAGACTTGCTAATAGAACACCAAAAGACAATATTGCTTTGCCAATAGTGATAGCTATGCCAGCATTATCAGTTGCAAACTGACTGCCAGGAGCATCCTAATTAAAAACAAACAGCACTGGAGGTGGCAATGGGGACTGGGATCCTGCCTGGGTTTCTTAAGACTTCTAGGATTTCTCCCAGGGAAAGTCACACCCTGGTCACTCTTAGGCTACTGTCTTTTCTCAAAGGAGCCTCTGTCTTATAACACGGTGGTGTGATGTGTACAACTTGCCCTGCTTCCTTAAACCCTGAGGTGCTGGGGTGACAAGCAAACAGACAAAGCGACTAGGAGCAGATTGCATGATGCAGTTCATCCCTGAGAGGGGGAAGGCTGCCTGGGGGTTTAATGATTTCTGCTGGGCCTCTCAATTAGGGGACAGCTAAAGCCCAAGGCCTCTTCTAAGAGGGGTTAGAATTTCATCAGAAAGCAAGTCTGGTCACATGAGAATTTCTGGCACTGTGTGCATGGCAGGCTGGACACCAGCCTGCCAGAATTGAGCGAGCAGATCGTATTGGCTTCAGCGGAGGGGAAAAGTCCTAGGCTGGCCTGGGAGAAGGAGCCAACTCACTCCCCCGGCCACAGCAGCGGCTGCGGACAGGAACAGCACAACTGCTGCAGCAGGACCAGGGCTCTACTGTCCAATGCCCCCTTTCTTGAACCCTGATCAAGGCAAGTGGTGCCCGGCACTGAAGACTGAGAGATGCCTAAGGAATGCAATGCTTTCCACGCCCTCTCGGCAGCTCTGTGCTGCTTCTATCACCGCAAATCTCTCATTGGAGTCAAGGTAGGTGTGGTCTGGAGATTAAGCGCATATGTCATTTTGGGGGGGGGACCCTAAAAGCATCAGTTTTCTTAAGAGCACTAGAAAAAGTTTGTAGTTTGCTGGCTGTGAAAACAGAGGTGCTTTCTTTGATGGATCTTCATGAACCCCTAGGGGTGTGTATCTCTCCTGAAAGCAGAGTCCAGTGACACAGAACGGGGCTCCCTGTCTGTGTTTGGGGGTGAGGCTTTGTTGTTCTGGACACTTTCAGTTTCCTTGGGCTGAAATTTCATACGGAAGGAGCTCAATATGACAAAGTTATTTTTCTTCTTCCTCTCTTCTTCGTCCTTGTCTCCCTTCCTACGTTCATACTAAATGTGAGCTAGCTCGGTCCCTTTCTCTGCTCAACCTGAAGGTCCATTATATGGCAGTAATGTAGAGAAACCACAAAATATCTCTTTTCAAATTGCAGCCAGCTCCCAAAACATTTCAGGGTCCAGAAATGTGTTTTTCTTCACCACTCACATTTTGACCTTTGTTACAAGATGCTGGTGCCAGCAACTTTGCATAATATGTCAATATACTATTTTGATGAAAATATTCTGAGAGCCTCATTTGACTAATTCAAGACAAGGTCTGTGTTCTATGCTGCTTGCCTATGACGCACCAAGAATTAAGATTAACGCAGGCTTTCGTTGATCTTGGGTTTTGTCTGCCTCAAAAAATTCTGCTGGCCCCAGTGTGACTATGAACTTCATTTATTCCTGGGAAATAGGAGTCCAGAAGCTCTCAAGGAATTCTTCCCACCCTGAAGCAGAACTCCCACTCCCGAGGGACTGAAAGGCTACAACAGGGAGATGATGTTCCGCTTCTTTCTTCTTGAAAATGCTTTTTATTTTTTGGGTACCAAGAATTGAACTCAGGGGTACTCAACCACTGAGCCACATCCCCAGCCCTATTTTGTATTTTATTAGAGACACAGTCTCAATGAGTTACTTTAGTGCCTCACTCTTGCTGAGGCTGGTTTGAACCTGTGATCCTCCTACCTCGGCCTCCCCAGCCACTGGGAAATAATGCTTTAAAAAAAAATTTTTTTTTCAGGAAAATTACCTGTTACAGGGAGAAAGACCCATCCGTGGGGAAAATTTGCTCTGAGTGAGAAGAGGGTAGGTGTCCTCTCACTTTGCTGAAGGTTGGAGTGTTCAGACTGACTTTCCATCCATTCAACAAAGTCCATTTTTGTCTTTTATCTCTTTGTCAATAAATTTGGTGGAGGATGCATACTTAACTATTGGTTAAAGGTGTTCTCTCCCTGACTTCAGAGCCCCTTTCTTATTTGGGAGCCCAGCGGGGTGATATGAGGACCCTGTGGTTTGGTGCCTAAATATGGATCATTTTAGCACAGAGCAGATGACATTATGCTATTAACAGTATTATAGAGCTGTCAAAGATAGACTGGGAGGTCCCGAAGGGAAGCATGCACTTCAGAGATTGGCATTAGGTTCTCCCTCTAATAGAAGTCCTTCCAGACGCCAACTTCTGCTAATTCAGAAAAGTACAGCTCAGCGTTTAGTATGTTAGGAATCAGCCCATAAATATCTGGGTCTGAGCGATGAGATTCTGTTTGGATTCCACTGCTTATCTGCAGCAGCAGCTCCCAAGTCCTGCACAGAAATGGCCACGTAATATATGGGGTTAATCTAAACCACCTTGCCCTTAACTTTTTCTCGCCCTCCCCACCCCAGGCCACTCCTGGTGGATGACTCTTGGGAGAAATGCTCTCCTGGCACCTGCGGGATTCCCACCCCACCCTTAGTTTGTTGAAGATTTAACACACAGAGAGGCCCTAACCGACTCACTCACCAGAAAGTGTGATCCTCAGTCCCAACTTGGGGTTCCCTAACTGTACCCTCCAGATGAGTTTTACTATTTTGTTTTGCTTGTTACCTGGGAGGGAAATCTGTCTGTACTTAATCCTTCATCCTACCAACATTGCCTTAATGATAATGCCAAATCATTTTTATTGACTCCCACTTTAATTAGGGGTTTCAGGCCTTGCTGTTCATAATTAGTTTCCGTTGCAATTAGAGTTTCAAAATTAAATTGGGATTGATTGCCTGATAACAAAACGGAAATAAGGCTCCAGTTCTTGACCATGTATGCTGCTTCTCTTGGCATGAATTTCTCATACCAAAAATAACACTTGCGGTAGCCATGGTAACTTTCCATTTGGTCTAATCCATATCATCTCTGGAGAAAGTAGGATGTTATTAATAGTGTTTGTTGTATGGGAAGAAAACTAAAAATATAAAAACTCCTTCATTACATAGAAGACCAATCACACTGGTGCTCTCCAAATAAGATCTTACTTGCAGAAGTCTTGCAGAATTTAGGATGTACCTAGGAGCCTCATATGGACTAGTATTCAAAGATCCTGGACAGGAATTAAATGAGAGCAAAAAATAATCGGGGGAGGGGAGGTGTCAGGGATATGCATACATAGAGACAAGGCCAAGTAGGAGATGTTTCAGCCAGGTCAAGGATCAAGACTTATCCCAAAGAGGTTCACAGTATAAGCTGTTGTGTCATAAAAGACTGGTGGATATTTTGTCTGAGTAGAAAAAAAGAAAATATATTCTGGATCATTGCATCATTTCATTATATTTGCAAAAGGCTTTTCCAATGTCTGAGCTCTTTCACGTATTTGTCCATTAGAATCTCAGAACCAGTTTCATGAGCTGAGCAGGGCAGTAGTTTATCCTTTCCATAGAGGAGAAACTAAGGCTCAGAGAAACAACTTGCCTAGAATCATTTAGTGGGGAACCAAGAGTAGAAATCAAAATTTTGGGGCTTGACCCTCATGTTCTTCCTACTGTACCATATTAAGACAATTAAAACTTGAATCAAAATGCTATTGTGTACGTAAATACTTTATTCTGCAGTGCATTTGGGAGAGAAAAGTGTGAACCCTTTTTTAGGAGAGACTTCAGGGAAAATGTGGGACTGGCTTTTGTAGAACGAGCAACCCTTTAAAATTTTTTCCTTATTTCTTTAGTAATGTGGGAGTTGGGAGGATGAAGAAGAGGATGGGATAGGGAAGGCATTCCCACTGTGGGGAGTAGTAGACCTATTTGCTCAGAGATGAATGCACTGGTGTTGGCAATAGTATTGAAACCAGGCCTGGTCAGAGCAGAAGGTTCACAAGAAGGCTTAGTGGGTGCATGGTCAGGAAAGTAATGGGACTTAGGACCACCTCCCAGGTCTCCCTCCCCAGGAATTCACAAGTATCTGAGCCAGATTTCCATATGGATTTTCATCCTGGTTGCATCATCGGTTCAGCTTAGCAGTCCTTATTTGTGGCACTTCAGATGTTTTTGGCCTTTGCCAGGTGATGTGGCCTTAGGTTAGTGGGTTCATTTGGGGAGATCTGCTGCAGAGCTTTGAGGGGCATTCTGTTGATACTTATTAACTGACCGAAAGAAAGCATCATTTATCAGGGACTTGGTGGTGCTCTCTGTAGAGGGTACCCTGACTTCTCAGAGGCACATGCCTGACATATCCAGGGCTGGAGTGGGAAGGATCAGGGGAGGTCTCCTGAAGATATAGAGCCTGCTGAGTCTGGAGAATTAGTAGAAGTTATCCAGAGAAGGAGAGGAAATGACATTCTGGGTAGAGGGAGGAGCATCCCTAAAAGTGTATAGATGTGGGAAAGCCAGGTGTGGGCAGGGATGCAGTGGGGCAGCCAGTGGCAGGACCACTGTTAGGTCCTAGCAAGTTACAGAAAGAATTTGGTAAGAGGCACGGTAGACCACATTCTCGGGGCTGACAGTGGAACCCCATCTCTTCTGGCTCCTGGTGTCTCTAATGATTGATTGAATTTTGTGGGCTGAGGAAAAAGGAACTAAAACTTACCATCTTATCAATGGCTGATCCTGAGGAAGGTCAGTGAGGTTGTGTTGGTGGGGGTGGGACATGGAGGTCTAAGAGACAGAATGACCTTGCAAGCACGGAACAGCTGCCTTCTGAAAGAGGGTGAACAGAGAGGTTGGGGTTTGGAACCGTGGATTAACAGATCAGCAAGTCTCAGTTAATAGGTCATTAAGTCCAGTGGCAGCGGTCTCATCTTGTCCATAAGCAGCTGAAGTTAGATGGCAGTTGATTGAAAGCATAGACTTTGACATATTAGATTTGACTGTCTTTGAAGCCATCAAGGGCTGTTATATAGTGGGAAGATCTTAAACCATGTTTTTGAGCTTTTTTTTGCTTTAAATCCCCCTTCCCATATTTGGAGACCCTGAGTCCACATTATAGCCTGAAGTGTCACATCCTTGGAACATCAGGTCCCTGGCACTTGGTTTCATTTGAAACTGCCTCCTACTTGTGGAATGAAGATCCTGTGGCTGATCCTTTGGTTATCATAACAGCCTGGTACTGGTGACACATCCTGGCCTTGGCGATGGCCTGGTTGCCTTCGTCATGGGGCAGATGCAGCATCAGCACAAACTGCGCAAGGTGGAAAAAGCCTGTGGAAAATGTCTTTCCAAGTGACTCAGCCCCTCCTCGTGGCAGCTGCCAGTTGCTCAATTCTCTCTCTAGACCTCCAAAAAAAAAAAAAGAAAAGAAAAAAAAAAAAAAAAAAAAAAAAGTACAGCAGCACAGCTTTTACTAAGAGCCTTAAACGCATTCCATTGGCATCCGGGAGCTGTGGGGATCTGGTTTCAGCATCAGAAGGACATGCCTGACAGAGGCTGTGTCCCAGCGCCCCCCTTCCCCAACAGACTCCAGAATTTGGATCCTAGCCTAGGACTTGTTTTTGTTGGAGAGACCTGAGTGGGAAGCAGAGCAGGACTGGGACCCTGGGAAAATTTTGTTAGTAGGTTCAGCACCTCATGGACTCCAGAGAAGGGACAGGCCAAACTCTTGAGAAGATGCTGGAGAATTGGTATGCATAGGCAGTGAGAGGTCAGCAGTACTCAGAAGACCCAGGCCCTGTTCCTGGGCTTAAAGATGTCAAGGACAACACAGGGACCTTTTATCTGATGGGTATTTTGGGGTGTCCTGGTTGGGGAAAAGACACCATGGCAGCATCTCTGTCCTCAAATGGATTTCTGGTGTCTGTCACAGCTCCAGGAGCTGCCGTTGCAATCTAACTCTGTCCACGAGAATGTTCTAACTTATTTTTCTTGCTTATGAAAGAGCTATAATCAGCCTTTCAGTTTCTATGGACAAGAACTCTCCTCAGTGTCTACTCTCAATACCTGTTTTCTTTTATCAAAATAGTTATGTGCAAAGGACTAATGAGCTAGAATCCTGGATTCTCCATGAGAAGGGACTTGAGGAACCAGCTATCAGGCTTCCACTCAGAGCTCATCTGCTCCTCCTATCTCCACCCCTGGCCCTGTAACATGTGGACTGAGTGCCCCTAGTGCTGAGGATGAGGGGAAGTTCCCACCTGGAAGGAGCCCTTCCACGTCTGGTGGGGCAAGGAATGCATGCAGCTCTTTCCAGACCTGTGGTGGGTGTGAAGTAGGAAGAGTGCCTGGCTTATTGTGAGATCCAGGAGAGGCATGCAGGCCAGCCCCAGCCAGGGAGCTTCTGGAGGAGGTAACACAGTAGGAGCAGTAGGTAAAGGCACATGAGCTAAAGAGCACCCTGTTCAGGAACTTCAGGCTGAAATGGAGGGTAAAAGGATGAGGGAGGCCAGAGAGGTAGTTGGTGAATAGAACCCACAGGGCCCATGTGCTGAGAAGCAGTGGGACTTTTCTTTAGGGCCATGGAGGATCAGTGAATAGTTGGAATGGGGAATTGGGTGAGGATTTGGGGGGATGAGTGTGGATGAGTGTGAGCATCTCTCCTCACTCTGGCCTGGGTCCTCAGCTGGGCACCTGTAGCCTACCAGTTCTGCCTGTCCTTTCCCGACTCATTCCTGTTTTTTCCCTCTTCAAGTCTTGTCTGTTTCGACACTTATTATAAGATCTTGTTTCTTCACAGTGGCAGTCAAGGCCACGAGACATGATCTTTTCTGTCTCCATTCAGTGCCCCCATGAGCTGCTGTTATTTCCACATCGTTATCCATGGTTTTTGCTTCCTTCCTTCCTCCAAGGATGAAGACTCCCTCTCCCTGACCCAGGCCTCTCTTACCACCTGTGCCTGTGGTCACCCCTCCTCAAGGGCTCTTCTTAAGGCATCTTCAGTGTCTCCCTCTCTACCAACACTTTTCCTCTTAGCTTCTAAACATGCTCTGGTCTTTCCCATCCTAAAAGTCATCCTTATTTTCATTCTTTCTTCCTGGTCTCCACCTTCCTCCATCCAAGAACTGGCTAGGAAAGTCTGTATTTCCTCAATCCCCTTGGCCACTCAGCCCCTTTGGTCCATCAGCAATGTGCTCATTGCCAAGTCCAGTGGGTACTGTCCAATTCTGACTTTATTGGTGCTCTCTGTTGCACCTGGCAGGGTTGACATTCCTAGAACTCTGTTCTTTCGACCTCCAGGATACTGCACCCTGCTTGTTCTTCTGGGTCCTTCCGGGCTGATCCTACACTGTCTTCTTGGGTTTCTCTTCCTAGTCTGCCTCTTAGAAGCCAGTATTTCCCAGCTATCTTCCCATGCTACATTCCATCTCTTCGATGGGAATTGAGATAGGATCCCTCAATACACTGAGAATTCCCAAGCTGTGTCTCTAGTCAGCCCACCTCCACAGCACCTGGACCTCATGGCTTGGTGAACAACTCCATCTAGGTGGCCTACCAGCACCCCAGATTCTAGATCTTCTCCCACAGAACTGGTTCCCTCCTGTGTCTCTGTATTAGGTGTTTGGGGGTGCAGTCATCTTTCTGGAGCACGCATGCCTCTTCCCTGTTCACATCCCATCTGTCATGGATTAGCCTTAACAGCACCACCTCCTCAATATTGCTGTCATCTGTCTTTTCTTTCTGTCTCTACCATCATGGTACTTATTCAGGGCCCCAGATCTCTTGCTTGGAATTCCTCAATGGCTTCCTGGTTGGTTGTCTTGTCTCCTCATTCTTCCTAGAAGGTTGACATTTCTAGAAATGGAAGTGAGCTGTGTCCTTAAGGCAGTGCATCCCCACATTTTAACAAGTCTAACTGATAGAAGGTCCCATCTTGAGTAAAAAATCTCTGCCCTTGCAACATCTACCTTTTTCTGCTGTTAAATGGGCATTGTAGTCCATTCAATGCATAGCCCCCCTTCAGATTGTGAGCATGTCTATTTTGAGGCTAACTTAGCTGGTATAAATGGACAACTAGAAACGGGACGAATTCTGGTTTCATCTATCTAAAGAGTTGAACCAAGAATGTTTGACCTTTTGTCTTGGGACAATGATAGCCCATGCCTTCAGATATTTCAGCATAGCCATCATGTGGCCTTAAGTCTTCTGTACAGGCTAAACATTTCCATGGGTTTAAAAAATATACACACACCAGGCTGGGGATATAGCTCAGTTGGTAGAGTGTTTGCCTCGCAAGCACAAGGCCCTGGGTTCAATCCCCAGCACCGCAAAAAAAAAAAAAAACACGCATGCATGTGCGCGTGCCCACACACACACACACACACACACACGCACGCACATTCTTTGGGAAACTTGAATTCTAGGTTTTCAACTAAACTCAAGTCCATAAGTCTGAGCAAATCATGAAAATATAGGGTCTTGGTCATACTTTCTCTTGTGAAAGAGAAATGTTTTTCATAGCTAATTATCTCCCCGGCACACTGCCATTCATGAGATCTGAGTTGTATTGTGGTGTCTTGTCCTTCTAAGTCCAGCCCCTGGTTCTCTGTTTCTTTCTATAACATCTAGTTTGATGTTCGTGTAAAAAGTTTATCAAACAAGAAAACGTGTGTCTAATGGCTGATGCTCCTCTGGGAGACATATACCTTTAAAGTGACCAGTGAGTTGTGTATCAAAAGTGGTGGAGTTGATACTTGGCCAAAACCCATCGTATGGTGAATCATTTAGTTTTATTGCAAGCCTACTATGTACTTAGCACTGACACATGATGCACTTTGTTCCTGAGTGGAGTTCTAAGAGTTGTTAGTCATGGTACTGTTTTGGAGAAAGAGAATTCAAACATCATTTATTCCACACCCTGCATGGAAATCTCTCTGAATCTTTGGTTTTTCTTCTGTGTTTGGCATATCTTGTTTTTGCTTCCAATTATATCTCCCAGTGTCTTTCAACCGTGGTGCATTTCGTTGATTCAGTTTATCTCATTCATTGAAGATGAATGAAGAGAAGGAGAGCACTTAAATTGATTTTGATTTTATGGCTTTCTTGTTGAAGGGCAAATAGGATATCTATTTTGGTGAACAGCTATGTTGCACATCACTCATAATTTGCATTGAGATGTTGAATTAACAAGGTTAAATTACCATTGGTCAAAATTTCTGACTGGGATCTCCATGCATTCTGAATTCTGGTCAGCTGGTCTTTAGACCCTCTTATCAGAGTCTTCCTTAGCCAGAGCAGTCGTTGTTTTTGTTGGGCTTCCCCGCCCCCCCCATTCTCTGTGGATGTTAACAAAGTGCCACTATTACTGAATGTAATCTCACTGCCAGACTCCAATGATTAACATGTCCCTGGCATCATCTTGTTTAACCCATGCACTAACTGTGTGAGAGAGCAGTATTATTGGAAATCCCTTGAGCATTTGATTAAAGAAACCAAAGAGGTTTAGAAAGGGTTTTTGTAGGTAAAACTGGTTCATAGCTTTTATTTGAAGCCCATCATTTCACTAGCCCAATAAATGTTAAATGCAACCAAGTGACCTTTAGCCTTCACCTTAAATGGGGCACATCCCGTTTCTCCCTGGGAGCAGGAATCAGAATGCAGGGCTGCCTCGTGGAAGTGATATGGGTGTCTGCTCCACATGCTGCTCCAGGAAGTCATCATCTAAATTTGATGCAGATGGAAGGTACCCACTGGGCTCTCAGCAGGGCAAGATGGTGACAAATGGCCTATTAGAAATCACTTCATGTTTCAGTTTATCTATTAACAGGGAAAGGTGAGAATCACCACCCCCTCACTTGGAGCCGAGTTCTGAGTGGCCCATGGGTAACTAGTGCTCTGTCAAGACAGTAAGAAACATGGTGGTCAAACCCTTCCAAGCCAAATCTGGGGCGGCGGGGAGGCGATCTTAGAGTAAAGACAATTTCTCCAGTGTGGGGAGAAAAGAAGCTATATTTGTTAGTTTTGGGTGCTGCATTCAGTGAAGCTTAGGCCTGCCAGTTGTCAGACGGAAATCAGTCTCCTTTGGTGAGAAGTCGTTTTCAGTCCCTTGAAGTTTCATCAAAATAAAACTTGAGCTCAAAATGCTATAGCTTCCCTATCAGAGAGGGTGAAAACTTGTAGAAGAGACGTTGCTCAGAGAGTGAGTGGGGATCAAGGATCACGGCAGTCTAACATCAAAGGGAACCATGGGCTCAATCAGAATGACTCTAATGTAATTAGTTTGGATGTGGGATTAAGATCCACTGCCAAGTTACGGGGTGCTCTGCTTCAAAACTCCAGTCCGCACAAATTACAATTAAATTAACCTCTTTAGTCTGCACACCCCGATAGCAGAATTTTAATGGGAAATTTCTCAGTACCTTGATAAGCAAGGAGTTCCACAGATGTCCTCTTCATTTTTCCTATTCAGGGTTTCTGTGCCTCTTTTGATAAGAGTTTGATATGGTTTGTTAATGAATGAAATGAAATCTCTTGGACTTGGGCTCCCTGGGATATCAATGGTATTTTCCTGTCTGTACTCAGATCTGATGGCCCCTGTTATTATCATTCGTCTGTGAAAGGAAAATCACATACAGTAGGAGAATGAAGCATCTTAATTTAACAGAAAATCACAAATCAGTTTTTAATAGCACTGGAGTGGGAATCTAGTCTACAGTGTGATAAATTGCACAAGTCTAATTATAAGATAGTAAAACAGCATCACAACCCATCTGCAGAATCTGCTGAATATGAGATTCTTTCTAGGATTTGGAAGAGAAATTTATGTTGTCAAGGTCCTTAAGAATAAGCGTGAAATTAATGGAGGTGTTTCCAAATGGTAACACTTACTGAGATTTTATGAAATCTCTGCTACTGTTTCCACCTCAGAAGAGACCAGAAAGCTTTTCAGTGACTTCAGAATACTGAGGACTTTAGCAGTATCACAGGTCATTGACTGCTGCACATTTTCTTCAAATGCCCCATCTACTCAGACTGTGACCACAGTCAGGCATGGAGTCCTTCTACCTCACATTTGCACCTCCCTCAGATCTGGCTGGGCAGAAGGCCCAGTAAGCATGCAGTAAGTCCTAGGGTTTAATCCAAGGAACAGTGCTCTAGTGACTATCAAACTCCTGATTTAAAACCGACCTTCTGATTGCTTCTGTAGAACTTTGGCCAACAGGGTATGTGTGGGTAGAGCTTGTGAGGTTAGTAAGCTGCCTACAGGGGCCACTTTACTGAGCTTTAATGAAAGGATGCGAATGAGTAGGCTCAGAGGCCAGTGGCCCAAGTGAGATAAGAGGTGCTCATCTTTCAAGAGCCCAACACCGAGAAGGCAAAGAGGTCATCAGGAAAAGCTCAGGGGTGGCTCTCTCCTCTAACCCATAGCGTACCTTGTGTGAATTAGAACAAGACATCTTTTCCTTCAGATACTTTACTGCCATCTGCCAGGCAACTGTAACCACTATAGAAATTTTCTGGGTGCTGGGGATCTAGCTTGGTGGTAGAGTGCTTGCCTAGCATGCACAAGACCCTGGGTTCAATCCCCAGAACCACAAAAATAAATAAATAAAAGTTAAAAAAATAAAAAAGAACACAAATCTATAACAGCTGTGGATGACCAGCACCCCCTTGATGTGAGGCCACCATGCTGGACCATAAGCCAGGCTATCTCTGTGCCCACTGGGCTAGAACAGGCAGAGATGCTCAGTTGCCCCTGCTCCCTTTTGGCTTTGTGTATCAGATAAGGGCATGTAAAATTTGAATTTGATTTTTTTTCCTCCTTGGACTTTTGTTTACAAAGTTAATATTTTATTTAAGTAAAGGCTTTGACATTCATCTCAGTCATTAGCATAAAAAACTACTTTTCTAGCTTACTTATCCCACTGGAAAAGTAGGATGGGTGAATTCATATCTTTCTTTAGATTATACTAAAAATATTTTTAGGTAAACCATGAAGCCAGCTAGTGTCCATAAAGGGTGAAACAAAATCAATATAGTAATTGTTTCATTACAAGAATTTAGACTTGCTACAAGTGACATCCCTGTTCTTTCTGTTCTACCTCAAATTAAAACATCCAAGGACTTGGGAAATTTCTGGGCTTAAAACTTATTGGAGAAGTGAATTTGGGGGTTTTGGCTATGAGTAGGGTTAAGAGTGGCAGAGGTAATTGGAATTTATTCATTCTTTGGGTTCATGATCAATTTGGGCAGGTTTACAACTTGGTCTTAAAAAGTCCGTGTATGTACTTCGGCTGTTTGGTTGCCAACTTGGGCCCTGCTTGAAATTCAACAAAAGGCAGGAATTCAAAGCAGCTGAGTTTTAGAGTCCTTCAACAAACTACATTTTATAGATAGATTTTCTTGGAAAATTATCCCAGCGGTAGAACCCTTCAGAGTGCTTTGGGTATAGTTATTGGAGGTTTACTTTTTTTTTGGGGGGGGGGGTTCTTTTTTATGTTTACCACATCTGTTAGAGATAGTGGTGACCTAGGCTACATGTCACTGCAGGTCTTGCCTGAGTTGGGTGGGTTTGAGTGAAGGTCCAGTGCTTTGGACTCCTGCATTGCCCCAGCCTGGGCCGCCTGGTGCAGTTCCCACATGGGATTTCCTACACTGAGCTCCTCAGAAGACATGAGCTTCACTTAGAAATCAGACCGATTTTATATGATGATCTAGAACTCCAGCCAGACTTATAATTTCATGATCATAATTTCTGGATGAGATTTCTTAAAAACAAATTTAAAAATCACCTGACCTGTGGAGTTGTTCAGTACAACTTGACAAGGGGCCTGGACTGTTGTTGACTTCTCCTTTCATCCAATAAACTGTTCAGGACTGAAGAAAGGAAGCTTTTGGTTGAGAGCCCTCCTAGCATTCTAAGCGTTATGGCCAGACACTCCTCACTGGAACAGAGCTGCCCAGAGGTAGCCAGCCTGTATGGTCTCCAGCATTCCCTCCCTGCCCTCTCCTTCCCTCCTCCTTTCATGAATACAGACGTGTCCTTCTTCTTCTTGTTATTTCAACTAAGTTAATTTTCAGCCTTGATCATTGAATGAGTGAATGAATGACTAGAAAATCAACTCAATTTTAAAAATTCAATTAAAAATGTATTAACAGCTAAGTGTCTAAAGCCCTGAAGAAAATATAATCTGAGTACAAGGAACTTGGCTTCTTGCAGACCTCAAAACTTTCTTGCATGTGCACTGGGCTGTCACCTGTGTGTCTGGACTTGAGTCACCTGGAGGTAACTGCTTGTACTTGCTGATATGGAGACATATATATACAAAGTGCTCACCACCAGGTGGAAGTCTGCCTTCCGATAAGTGACCAGTGTCAACCTGCACAGACAGAGCCATTTACTGCAACCAAAAACCTCAAGAATGGTTGACTTTGAACTGAGCAAAGAAAATAAACAAACATGTCCCTAAGTAGAAATTAGCTATTCCAATGTCATCTTTTTTTAATTACATCAGAACCAACTTCTCAAAGGCCACCTATCTCTAAAACTTTCTGATGGGTTTTATATATCTGCTTTAGAAAATTATTTGGTGAGAAGCAGCTTTCCATATTTGTTGCCAAGAATCATCTTTAAAAGGAAGTTCAAATTCCACATTGTTTCTAGGGAGCATCCACTACGTGCCAGGTACAGAGCTGGATGCTTTATGTGCATTAGGCCAGGTAGTCCTGTGAAGTGGGAATCATTCCCCCCAGGTGCATACAGAAACAAGCTCAGAGAAGTCTAGAAGTGTGCCCAAAGTCACTTGTTCTTGACCAGCCACCAAGTTTTCCTCCTAGGGTCCAGTGACAAGGAAGCTGCCAACTAGAGGGCGATCGATCATGAGAACTGTTCCCATCAGTGGGTGTTGACTGAGTACCTGCCCGTGCCAGGCTCTAGGCTAGGCTCTGGGAGCCAAAAGCAAATAAGGCATGGCCCCCTTCCCCTCAAACCTTTCACTTCCCTGCCTACAACTCTTTACCCCCTTAGATAAAATCCAACTCAACTCACTTGCCTTGACATTCAAGGCCCTGCATTCCTTGACCAGCTCCCTCTCCATGCTCCCCAGCCTCCAACCTGGGCTGCACAACTGGCACCACCACAGGTATGTCAGTCTGTCTGCTGGACTGCAACACAGAGACAGGGAGGAGCGATGCAAGGGACAGTTGTTCAGGGAGCATGGAAGGTCCCTGTGATGGGGGCCCTGTTTCAGAACATGACAGTAAGTTAGTTTGGGGCCAGACGAAAAAGGACATTGCCTGCCTCCTGAAGAAAGCTTTGGGTTTTATTTCTTAAATAACAGCCCTTGGGAATAAAACCAATATATTTGGTTCCACAGACCCAAATAAGTTCCTCAAAACTTTGACACCCCACTCCAGTCTGTGAACTCTTGAACCCCACTCTGTCACCCTTGCCTATCTCTCTCAACATTCAAGCCTCTGCCAGTTATCCCTGGGGGAACAGGGCAGGATGGGGCTCTGTGCCAAGGATCAATCTGATCCCTGGAGAAAGTGAAAACTACACATTAGAAGTCCTCAACGTGTGTGTGGAGAGGAGGCTGAAAGAGATGCCAGGTTTCATGTCACACCTCAACTAAGTCTCTGAACCTAAGGATGGTATGATAAGACTGAAGATAGGAGATAGACAAATTATGTAGGGAGCTATAGTAGAAGTGTCAGGACAGGAGTTAAATCAATGGGGAGTAGAATGGGAGTGGTAGGAGGAAGAATCAGAAATTTCCTGTTTTTCTCTGTCCCCCCCTCCCTCCTTGTCACTTCCCTCCTCCCCTTCCTCTTTCCCTCTGTCTCTTCCCCAGCCCCAGGGGTGCTCTATCACTAAGTTATATTCCCAGTCCCTTTTATTTTGAGACAGGGTCTCAATAAATTGCAGAGGCTGGCCTCCAATTTGCAGTCTTCCCCTGCCTTAGCCTCCCAAGTAGCTGGAATTCTAGGCATGTGCCACTGTGCCTGGCTTAAATCAGAAGTTTCTTTACCTATAGATGCCAGTTTTGAGGGCTTAGTTTGGATAATGAGAGCAGAGGAGATGCCAAGGGTCAGGAAGAGGGAGAAGGGCAGGCTTTGCAGTGGGAAAAGTTCATTTCATCCACACCCATCTCAGTTCTGAAATGCATGGTGGGAAATATACTTGCTAGGCACCAACCCTGAGGGCTAGAGATGAAGATTTAGGCATCACCAGCACATTTCAAAAGACTGCCTTGTGCCTCCTGCCTGGCCCCTCCCAGTCCATTCTGTTCACTGCAACAAGATTGATCTCTCTGAAGCATCTTTGTATACCTATTGCTTTTCCTGGGCAGAGATTGTCCATGACTGTCATTGTCTGGAGAATAAAGATCTGACCCTCAGCCCCCAGTGTCAGACTCCACTCATCTGATCTCTGCCTTCCTGGATCAGGACTGCTTTGGTCACAAGTGACAGGGACCCAGCTCATTCTAGCTTCGGTCACAGGGGATTTACTGGTTAAAGTAATCAGCTCAGGCTTAGGGATGCTCCTGCCACTGGGATGTCTTCTGTCTTTTGCTCTGCTCCTCTACATGTGCCAATTTTGTCCTCCCAACCCACTTTTGTCCCTCTGGCAGGAAACCTAAGATGAAGTACTTTCAGACCTTAAATCTCATGACATTTTCACTAGAGTGGCATAGTGTCTTTTTCCTGCGTGGGTGAGGAACTCTGTCCTGGGCCAACCAACAATGGCCAGGAAGATGGGCTCTGAACCAGCTTTGTGGAATGAAGATGGAGCTTTCCTGCAGGGAGGATGCTGGAGTACATTATATATGTTATACATTTATATAAAACATGCCCATGGTTGTACCTTTGCATTACTTCAGCCCTGTCCTCGTCCAGAGCCTTTCTGTCACCTTACCCAGCTATTCTTTATCTTCCTTAACTCCTGCCCTTCTCAAGTTTTATCCTCAAGGTCCAACCCTGATTCTGCAGCCTGTCATTTCTCCTCCCCACCCCCACGAGGCTGTTCCCAGAGCACACCTGGACCACAGTGACTTTTCTTATTTTGACATAGGAGAAAACTGAAGGAAAAAGAGATGAAATAGCTCACTTGGGCTACAGAGCTGGGGAGCAGGGATAAGAGACCAAGGCAGGAGTTCCATCCCCAGAGCTCTGGGGTGTGTTAACACTGTTGCATTGTGTATGGACTTCTGCCAGACTGTGCCCTCCTTGAAGGTAAGGACCCAGGCCTTCCTCCAGCCCTAGCAGCCTGGTGCCTGGTAAATTGCTTGGATGCACTGATAATCATGAAATGGTGCCTCTGCATCTTAAACCTTTTAGAACTGCATCAGTTCATGTGCTGGGGGACAGGGTCTTTCTTGCACAACTTAAGATTCTGTGGAAAATGGAAAGTATTTCTAACAGACAGGGATAGAGTAAAACAAATATTAATTATAATGCAGATGCCATCTTTTTCTAATTCTTCTGTCTTCTGCAAGCAAATGAGCATCAGCAGCATCCTTTGAGAGTTTCTGACAGATGCCTGTGCACCCCACCCTCATGCCTGGCTTAGGAACATGAATCTCCTGTACATCCAGGCCTATTGTTGTGCCTGATTAGAAATGCAGGCTCTGATGCTTACACCGGAGACCCTGTGCTCTGTTCCTCCCAGGCCGGAACAGCTTTCTCTTCCTTGGAGAGCCATTGAAACGCGGGTTTTGGAGTTAATCAAGGTTCCCAGCACGTCTGCGGAGCTGGCTCTGTGCCTCCAGAATGTGTTTTCCAGCCATCTCCTGGGCTCTAGCTATTCCAGCCTGTCAAGACCAGACTTGCTGGGGTGTGTGGGTCTGCAGAAATGTTCTTTCCAGATTCAGAGTGACACATATTTACAGAGCCAGCCCTGGCAAGTTAGCACCAGTCCTGGTCACAGAACTGGACCATGGGTGTAGCCTCTCAAGAGGAAAGAAGCCTGTGGCAGGCAGCTGCCAGGTTTTCAAGCAAGCACCAGGCTGTGTTCCTTACTTCTCTCCCCAACCCCAGCCTCTCTGTGCCTCCTGCATCAGACCTTGAATGTGAAGTTTGCTTTGGGGGCTGGGGGGCAGCGGGGTAAGGGGATGGAAGTCAGGGCCTTGTGCACACTAGGCAGGTGCCCTACCACTGAGCCACACCCCCAACTCAAGCCTATAAAATCAGATTAGTAGCATCCTGATATGTCTGTTAACGATAGTTAACATTAGTGCTGGCTACCTCCAGGGTATGTTCCAGGTGCTTTATAGATATGCACCCTTTTAATCCTTATTAGCCTCATGTGACAAATTATTATCCCTGTTTTTCAGATAGGGAGCCTGAGGCTCCATGGAGAGTTAATGTCACTTGCCCAAAGCCACACAGCTATTCCATGGCACAGTGGCCCATGGATCAAGGTGGCTAGCTGGCCCAAGCTCTTAAACAACTGTGCTGTATGCCTGTTGATATCAAGGTTATTAAAATGCTGGTGATGAGAAAGATATAGCTAGACCCAGATTTTCATCTTTCATGAAAAACACCAATTACAGTAATATATGCATTTTCTAACCTTCAGTTTTATTGGACAAGTGTGGGCCTCAGCCACCCACCCCTTCATCTCCGTCAGCTTACCTACATTTAATCTCAGACCCCAGTGATAATGACAGGGACTGAAATGCAGTTTTAGAAGTGGAGTCATGTGAGTGGTATCCATGATTCGGGAGTACTACACCTGCTTAACGTATACTTACAGCTCAATATATGCCACCTCTTCTTATGCCTCCCGAGCCCCACGAAAGGACTTCTTCCAAATACCTGGTAGGTCAGATTCAGGCAAGCCTTGGGGTAGAAGATCTGGCTCCTACCTGTGTCCTTGTTCTGTAGTGGGTGGATATGGTCCCTAGAAGGAAGTGGCAAGACCTGCGGCAGAGTGTTCTGGATTCAGAGCTGAGTAGCTTCCCTTCCTCCCAAGTTTGAGCCCACAGCTGCCGTGTGGGGTGGAGCTCAGGATGGCTGGAGCCTGTGCTGGGGCAGAGAAAGCCCACCCCTGCCTCTCCTCCTCCTCCCCTGGCCACCAGCTCCTTCCTCTCCAGATAAGAATGTGAGAAAATGAGGAATCAAACTCACCTTCTCAGAACGAGGTTCAAATTCAGGAAATGGAAATCAGCTTGGAAAAAAATTGTACTACTGTAATGTGGTCATTGTTAGTATCACAGCCATTTGTGTGAGAAATTGGTTATTCATGAGTTTCCCGCTGTCTCTTCCTGCCTGGCAGTTGAAGAGCACTCAGTCCGCGGGGCAGGGAGCACGGCGTCTGCATTCGGTGTAATCTGTCCACATGCGCAGCAAAGCTGTCCTGGGCATTGCAGTGCCACTGTCCTATGCTGGCAGAGGGACTGAGGGTGACTTGGGTCCAGGCAGTCTTTGAGGCACATCAAATTCAAAAGACATCTATAAAAACAAATGTGACAGAGTTGGAACATTCGTGCTAAGAGAAGAGGCTCCAGAACGGGGGCAGATTTGAATAATGTACTCTTGCACTCTTATTTTCTGGATGATGCTGTGCGGGTGCTGTCTCTTTTATAATTCTAGCCTATGCAAATAATATCAATCCATGTGAGTCTGATGTGAGTAAATACTTATCTCTTCTACCCTTCCCTCAGAAATGTAGTCTAAGGAAGAGTCGGAGGAGTCCTAGGACTTTAATTGTTCTAGTCATCTTTTTCATTGCTGTGACTAAAAGACCCTGACCAGAACAATTGTAGGGGAGGAAAAGTTTATTTGAGGGCTCACAGTTTCAGAAGTCTCAGTCCATAGGGAGCTGGTTCCATTCCTCAGGGCCTGAGGGAAGGGAGAGCATCATGGCAGAAGAGTGTGGCAGAGGGAAGCAGCTCATGTGATTAAGGGAAAGCAGAGAGACTCCATTCTCCAGATACAAAATATATGCCCCAAAGGCTTGCCCCCAGGGACCCAGCCACACCCTACCCACCTTTGGTCACCACTCAGTTAATCCCATCAGGGGATTAATTCACTGATTGGGTCAAGGTTTTCATAATCCAATCGTTTCTCCTCTAAACCTTCTTGCATTGTGTCACACATGAGCTTTTGCAGGGACACCTCATATCCAAACCGTGACATTAGTAGAGTCATTCAGAATATAGATCTAGAGGCCACACAGTTGGGATGAAGCCTTTGCTGAGGGTAGAGGTGCCAACGTGTGTTACCTTAAATTGATAGAATTTGCTTTGTAACCAAGACCTATAAAATTAGCCTAAGTCCTGAGTGAAATAGTTGCATTTCAGGGAAAAATTCAAATTCCTCCCACAGGGCAGCAGCAAAGGGAAGAGTGCACTGTCACCAAGAAGTCAGGGGATCTGGAGGAAGCCAACAGAATTCTGCCAAATGTCGCAGACACTTGTGACCCATTTCAGGAACCAGGAATCTCATTTCTGGTTACCAAGGAGCACAACTGCCAATCTCAAGATCTCAAATATAAATAGACACATTTTGCCTAAACTTCTTATATGCTCACCCCTCACCAACCATGGGGTTTACAGCCCATCAAAGTTCTTATGTAGGGGCTGGGTTGTGATTCAGTGGTAGAGCGCTCACCTAGCACGCGTCAGGCCCTGGGTTCAATCCTCAGCACCACATAAAAATAAAATAAAGGTATTGTGTCCACCTACAACTAAAAATATATTTAAATTTTTTTTAAACGTTCTTATGTATAGTGGCAAAATATACATCAAAATAGTGTTAATAATTGAAACAGTAAGTAAAAGTTCTAGAAAGCAGCTACTCACTCCACACACTGTTTAATCCAGAGGTGGCCAAGTGTGGGGACCCTGGCATTCCTCCCTGGGTTGTTTGGGAGACATGCCCACATCTCTGCTGATGCAGAGGCTTCAGCTACAAACCCACTCTTCTGAATGTATTAGAACTGGCCCTCACTGGCTTGGAATGAAATGTCCTTTGTCATCACAGCTCACTCGGGACCAACCTCCCTTAAGTTCCTTCTCTCCCTCCTTCCCCCCTCTCTCTACTGCTCCTTCCCTTGTATAATTCGAGTGTAGGCAATTGTATAACCAATCTCCTAACTTTTCACAAATGATACAGGTGATTAAGGGCACTTTTTTTAAGGTCCTCCATTTGGGAGGGTCAATCTCTGTAACCCCCCTCCCCAAGTATAGATGCTGGAGATAGTCCCCTAACTCCTATTGCACCCTATAGCACCCTCTCCAGGGTCTGTGCAGGAGTTGGGGGTGGGCAATAATTGTGGGTTTTCCTCTAAGGAGTCAGGATAGAAGTAATAAGAGATTTATATTTTTGGTAACAAAAATGATCTCAAAGCCTGGGGTGGACCATTGTTGCATATAAAATGGTTTTTAAAAAAACAACACTGTTAACACTGATGCTGAGCAGGAGCTGGGGAGGGAAAAGTGATCTGGATGTTGGGACATCAGGGATGACAGAGAATGCAAAGATAAATAGAGGAATAGTTTTTGGGATGTGAGCAAATAAAATTTCATTGAAGGGTTCTGTAAGACCTACTATATATATTTATCTCTACATTTTCAGAGTTCAGAACTAAAAGAGGCCCAGGGCTATGTGAGGTATACAGACTGCCTGTCAGTGTGGCTAGAGAGGGGCTTGGGCCACAATATCAGTTAAGACTTAATCAGCCACCTTGACAACACCCCAAATCACAGGCTTCATGAAGATCGATCACGTAGCGACCTGGGGCCAGTTATCCAGGGCTGGCATGTTAGCCCCGTGGTTACCAGGGACCCATTCTGGTCAGGCCTTCTGCACCACTGTTCCAAGGCTGTGGCTTCCTCCTCATGGTCCAGGATGGTGTCAAGGCTGCAGCCATCACATCTAACCTCAGAAGTCACACCATCTCTGCAGTGGAAACCCTTCCTTAGTCATGGGCCACATCTTCCTATAGGACAGAGATTAAGAAATGTCATCTTTTGGTTGAATGTCAACCGGTCCAGCTAAAATAGGACATTGAATAATTCAAGAGGAGGGTAGAATCCCCATAACTGAGAAAAGTCACAGGAGTTCCCCTCCTGGGGCACTGTTCATGCCGCAAGTATCTGATATATTCAGGCACAGCTCAAGGGCAGAGGTAAATGAGTTTCTGGCTGAGCAGGAGGCAAGGCAGACAGGAAGTGACAATCAGTTGACAACCTATGTTCTGTACTCAGTCATCAGATGTAGCCGTGCATAATTAATGATGGGAGCAAACAGTGCCAGACATGGCTATGCGAAGTCCCCACTCATCAGGAGAGTCAGCGGGCATCTCTTTGATGCAAATTCCGTTCCTCAGACACTCCCAACCGCTTTTCTGCCTGCCCTGACAGAAGGGTGGGGAAGAAGTGAGCAATTCTAGAGCTGGAGCCTCACCCTGAAATCAGCCCCTGAGTCATTCCTCAGCCAGCGTCCATCAAGGGCCACATGCTCAGAAACACTAGAGGACAAGAGTCTAGTCATAAAACCCCAAGTCTGTTTTTGTTTTCTTGAAGGATTTGGGGCCCTCACTCACTGAGGTACTCACCTATGATGAGGAATAATTCTGTGGCATGTGGGGCAAGCTGGGGAACTTGGGAAAATAGGTAGATGGCCTTTCCTTCTCACCTGGCAAGCCAGGGTCCCCGAGCCTTATTTGCTGGGAACCAGGCAGGTGTCCAAGTTCAGTCCACAGATTGTAAGTGGGCGTGATTCTGATTAAATCTGGAGCCCAGGTCATCCACCCACAGCTTCCTGCCGTGGCTGCTGTGTGGTGGCTTCAGACTGTCTGAAGTGAAAGACCAGTTTTTGTTTCAGTTTTTATTTCCAGTCTGTCAGAAAAATGAAACAATTTATTGGAAAAATCATATTACAAAGTTATACAAAATATAAACTCAGACTTCTATTAGATTCAACAGGTAGAAAATTGCTCTATCCAAGTTTCTAGAGACTAACACAGTTCCTCAACTTGAGTTTGCGTGTAGTGAAAAATTTAAGGCCATTGTTGCCAGCTCCACAGACTTTACTTTGGACTTCAGTGTCCCAGAGGCCCAGGGTCGAAGGCCAGTCCGGAACTGTGGACCTTCCCAGCTTCACACTGGGGCAATTCTAAAGGAGCCTGAGGAAGTTCCCCCTGGGAAGAGAGCAGGCTGGCCGAGCTGGGCCTTGCTGTCTCAGGCATCTCTCTCTCTAGCCCCTCCTGCCCAGCCCACTGCTGCTTCCATACACTGCCCTACCATAGTCCCCGTGTGCAGGTGAAAGCTTTATTACCTGCTTGTGGCTGGAAAGTGAAAGGTCACAGCGAATTGTAATCATTATGCAGGCTCCCTGCCTGAACACAGCCTGGGGCGCGCATTGGTTTGCTTGGCACAGCAGAGGACCAGCAAGGCGCATGCTATCTCCAGCTGGCATGGCCTGGCTAGGCCCAGCCAGAGGGAGCTCACTGTGGGCTCTGTGTTGCAGTTCTCCAAGGAGAGGCACATCATGGACAAGACCCCCGAGCGGCTGAAGAAGGAACTGGAGGAGGAGCTGCTGCTGAGCAGTGAGGACCTGCGCAGCCACGCCTGGTACCACGGTCGCATCCCCCGACAGGTACCTGCTTGTCTCCTCAGCCCGCCAGCTGATCTTGGGCAATGTCAGCCTAGTGGCCCTGCAGGGTCCCACCCCAGGACCATGTGGGAAAAGGCCTCTGTTCAACCAGAAGCCAATACCATAAGTGATTTGACTTAGACTCCTCTAGGGAGACCTCAGGAAGAGCGAAGGTCAGTAACCCAAAGTACATTTCCACATGCCCAGTAAGTGGATGCAGGAAAAGCCAGCATTCCTGTGGGCTGTCCACACGAGTCAGCAGCAGGCGCAGCCACAGGGGCAACAATCTGAAGGAGAATGGGCCTGCCGGACTGTGGCTCAGATGACTGAGCTCTTGGCCAGCTGCCACAACCTCCTGCCCATCGGAAACTGCCTCCTGTTTAAGGTGGTAGCTTAGCTCCAGGAGATGGGGTGTTGGCACAGCCTGTCAGGTTGTCCTCTGCCCTGGTGGAGCCAGCAGCTGTTCACTCTGTCCTTTACCTCCTGCATCCCATGACCCAGAGATGGGGAAGAAGAGGAGCGTTGCCAGTGACCACAGATCCACGGCCTGGAATATACTTTATGTGGTTGTCCTTTGGGTCACTGCCATCAATGATGTTTCTATTTAATGCTACAAAAATTGAAAAATAGATTAAGTCTGCAGAATTGAAGCATAGAATTTCCTTCAGGTTCTTACTGTAAACCTGATCTGGTCAATTATTCACCAAGGACAACATGACAGGAAATGGGAGGGTAGGGATGGGTGCGGGAGGGTGTCATGTTGTAAATTAATTGTTTCTAGTTTAGCAGATTTCTCAGCACTTTCAAAGAAGTAATTCTTATTCTAGCCTCATTTTTTTAAGCATAGAGTTGATTGTACAAAATATAGATAACAAAGAGAAGAAAAACTCTTCATCCACCATTGTCTTCTGGACAATGAATTTTTTTTAAAAATTTATTTATTTATTTTTGCGGTGCTGGGGATTGAACCCAGGGCCTTGTGCATGCAAGGCAAGCACTCTACCAACTGAGCCATATCCCCAGCCCCACGATGAACTTTTGATGTATGTCTACCCAGAGCACCTCAGTCAAGCAGGAGACGGCTCTGCATGTATTTTTTGTAGCCCGCTTTCTTCACTTAGTGATGATGCCTGGGAATTCTCACCTACTCTAAAATGCTCTGCATGATATGTGTGTATGGACGAGTCTGCATCATATGTAGGTCCATTATCTGTGCACATTACAATTTATTGGACACTTTGGGTGTTCCTAGCACTCTGACCAAGATCCTACGAGATAGCTGCTATGTTCATACCTAATAATTATTTCCACAGGCTCAATTCCAAGAAAAGGCATTTCTGTGAAAACATTTTTAAGTCAAAGATGCAATTTTAAGGTAACCATGGTAGCATACTATTTTAAGCTCATAGACATATACCACTGATCGAATGCTGGAATATCCCAGAAAAAGTATCAAAGTTTATTACACTGACAAGTGACACCACCATCCTTCTCCTTTTTTGTGATTATAGAATTTGTCACGAGTGTAAATTTTCAACAGAATTTCAAACTGGATAACTGAACATCATAACAACAATGATAATAGGTGTAGCCAGCTCTTTATCCCTTTGAATCTTTACAGCCACTCTGTAGGTAATATCATTATTCCCATTTCATAGATGTCAAAAGCGATCACATTGTGTGACTCATCTAGTCACACAGCTGAGGCAGACTGCAGAGCCAGGCAGTCAGGCTGCAGAGCAAGCAGGCTGCACCATATGTAAATTCTCCTCTTGATATGAGCATCGCCAATCATCACAGCTGTGTGTGAGCGCCCGCTGTGCTTCAGGCACTGTACTAGTGCTTGGCATGTTATAAATGCAGATATATGATCCTCGCAATGACTTGGTGAATGGAAAGACCCCAACCTGGCTTTGTTCCAGGCTTCCCAGCCAATGATCAGCATGTCCAGAATCCAGCGCTTCTCTGATGCTACAGATCTGCTTGTGGATCCCTCCTACCGATGGCCAGGCCTAGAGACGGACAATTTCCAGAGACCACCCAGTACCCTCCTCTCCACAGGCTAGGGAGGGAAAACCAGACCTGCCAGGCACAGATTTTCTCCTTTCTTGTTTTGTGTTGCTTTACGTCCTTCCAGTCTTTGTGGAGGTGGTCTCCTCCTGCGGCTTCCCTGGGGACCCTCTTTTGAAAGACAACCCATGTCTCCTCCCTAACACACCCTCTGCCTTCCCGTCTCTTTCCTTAACTTCACATCTGGCACAGCATACCTGTTGCTCAGGTGTCCTCACGCACACCCAAGCGCTCCACTAAGAGCGGGAGGTCCCTGGGCGTCTGCTTCATCACTGCCGCGGCCCAGCTGCCTGCAGCGGTGCTTGGCACAGAGAAGGTGGTTGGCAAATAGCTCTCAGATTTGACATTTAACAAACTCCAGAGCCGACTGAGGACAGACGCCAAGGTGCTGTCCTCCCTTGGTCCTGACGCTCTAGAGAAGCACGAGCGTTTGCCTTCCCTCCTCCTCACGCACCACTTCGTCCACAGGTGTCTGAAAATCTTGTGCAGCGAGATGGTGACTTTCTGGTTCGTGACTCTCTGTCCAGCCCCGGAAACTTTGTCCTGACCTGTCAATGGAAGAACCTCGCTCAGCACTTCAAGATCCACCGGACGGTTCTGCGGCTCAGCGAGGCCTACAGCCGCGTGCAGTACCAGTTTGAGATGGAGAGCTTCGACTCCATCCCTGGCCTGGTGCGCTGCTATGTGGGCAACCGCCGGCCCATCTCCCAACAGAGCGGCGCCATCATCTTCCAGCCTGTCAACAGGACAGTGCCCCTTCGGTGTCTGGAGGAGCGCTATGGCACCTCCCCAGGATGGACCCGGGAAGGCAGCCTCACTGAGGGAAGGCCGGACATGGCCAAGAGGCTGAGCCTCACCGTGGGTGGCATCCAGGCCCGGGAGCAGAGCTTGCCCAGGGGAAACCTCCTCAGGTAGGTCAGGGCTTCCTCAGGTGGGGCCAAGGCCATCAGGGGCACTTGGGGTGCCCAGGCTTAGTTCAGTGAGAATAGAGAAGTGGTAAAGGTAAGAATGTTGATAAGAATGCCCACTGTTCATGGAATGGCCGTCACCTGGCCGTGCACAGTTAGATCCCAATTGAGTTGTATCAAAAACACGTGGCACCAGGCACGGTGGCACACACCTGTAATCCCAGCAACTCGGGAGGCTGAGGCAGGAGGATCACCAGTTCCAGATCAGCCTCAGCAACTTAATAAGATCCCATCTCAAAAAAAAATTTTAAAAAGGGTTGGGGAGGGCTGGGGATGTAGCTCAGTTGGCAGAGTGCCTGCCTCGCAAGCACAAGGCCCTGGGTTCAACCCCCAGCACTGCAAAAAAATAAAAGTGAAAAAAATAAAAAGGGTTGGGGACATAACCCAGTGGTAGAGCACCCCAGGTTCAATCCTTAGTACCAGCTGGGTCAGGGATCACCAAGCTGATTTGTACAGGACCTATCTTGTGGAGTCCAGAGTCTGTGTGTGTTTTACCTAACAGTATGGGAGAGGAAGGGAGGGAAGCCACTGGGACCTAGACCAGACCAGCCCTCCCTCCTCACATGCAGCCCTTCCCCAACTCCTGGCTTCTCAGCTGACGTGCATAACCAAAATGTTTAATTCCACTCACTGGTTTTCTGTCTGGAACAAGAGGAAATGTCATCAACTGTAATTTCTATATTGCAAAAATTTAGGACTCTGAGTAACATAAATTACAGCTGTGTGCTGCCTGGAGGCTATCGTACACGTTAGTCAGCATCTGGCTGTGGCCCCATGGCTCCAATGCTTGGCTCCATGCTGTACAGCTGTGCAACCCCAGGCAAGTGCCTTCACTTCTCTGGGCTTCCCTTTCTTTATCCAGAAAGATGAAGCTTGTGAAGGTTGAATGATTTAAACTAAGCAAAGTGCTTGGAAAAGTATAGGCACATAGTAAGTACTAGGTAAGTGCTAATAATCCTAATAATTATCATTATCTAGAGGGGAATAGAAGGTCCAACTCAGGGTAGTTGCAGGCAAGGGGACAAGAACGGAAGTCCTCCCTTTCGTGGTAAGGCTGAACTCAAGATCCCTGGAAACATAAAAGGGTGCTTTTTCTTCTGATCCCTTTGGGAAGAGGGCTGGCTGCTCAGCCTTTGGAGCCAGGAGGTAATGCGATGAATGGAGCCAGAGTTTTTGGCTACAGAGCAGCAACCCCACAACTCAGCTGGGAGTTTGCCGGGAGGAGTCTCCTGGTCTGCCCCCAGTGATCCTGATTAAAACAACTTTAAAGATAAGAAATGAAAGACTGAGAAAGTCTCCGAGTTGCCTCGGCAGGCCTCACAGAGCCACTCTGATTGCCCTTTGGAATGTACAGCCTGCACCGCTGCTTAGGGACCGCCCGGAAAGGGCTGAAGGTGGGGGCGGGGTGGGCCAAACACCAACATGGCCCCTCTGGCCATTGCCCTGCCCTGCTGCCCTTCAGCGGCTCCCCCACGTCAGCCCTGGCCTGCTGCCACCCTCCCTGACGTCAGGCATGCTGGTTGGCTGGCAGCTGGCCAGCCCTGGGCAAAGGTGTGTGCTCGGCCAGGTTGCCGGGGTGTTCCGCCAGCTGTCCTGGCCCTGGCGTCCGACTGAGGAGGGGTGGCCACTGCTTGCATATCGCTTCTCTGAAGCCATTTCCATTGGAATTTGCCCTCTCTTGCCTTATCACTGAGGGGTTGCTGGACGCACTCTGTTGCTGGGAGTTTGGGGGTTTTTTAAATTATTATTTGTTTCTTTGGTGCTTTCAAAGGTAGGAAAGACCTCGATGATTTCTGTGACATAAGAATGCCTTATGCTTATGGTAAGGCCAGTTCAAGTTTGTCTGACTTGGCTGGTGGGGTGCCTTTTCCTCTAGCAAGAGCTTCCACTGCTGGGTGCTGATGAGGGACATTCCCTGTCTGAACAGACCGCACGAGGAGGAATGTGGAGAGTCACCTTCCACCTCGTCCCTCTGTGCGGTGTGTTGTGCCTCTGGTTGCTGCTTGCTGACCATGCTAGTTGTTCCGTGGGTCCCCCCAGGCAGGCAGGAGGATGGGTGTGACAGCCTCCCCTGCAATCCTGCAGATGACTTGGGGGATGCTGAGATTTGCACTGAAATGGAAAGTGCCCCACAGCTTCCCTCCAGCTGACACCGTAAAGCATTGTGGAAAACGCACGCTGGTTAAACAAGTCATTCCCCCGGGGTCTGAAAGTAATTTTAGGCTCTGTTAAAAGTACACATTCCAGTTCATCAGATTTTCCCCGGAGTATCATGAAACTTTTACCCTGCTCTGTTCAACAGGATGGAGGGGCTCAGCAGAGGCACCCTAGGACTTAGCTGCCTCGGTCATGGGGGCGTGGGATGGAGCTCACGGCACAGTTGTGCAGTGATGGCCCCATCAGTAAGTCCTCCTTCGTGGACATTCCTTTACTGTTAGGGTATGCATAGCAATCTCGTTCTGAGCAATTTTCTTTCCCTTTTTTAACTTTCCATGACGTTGCCTAAAGGTTTTACAGCTTAATGACATGTTTCTGCCCCGTTTGTCTTTGGCTTCAGGAATAAAGAGAAGAGCGGCAGCCAGCCAGCCTGCTTGGATGACATGCAGGACAGGAGGGCCTTAGCCCTCAAAGCCCACCAGTCGGAAAGTCACCTGCCAATTGGTATGTCTTTGGGAGTTTTCCAGAAAGAGGGAGGCGGTGTGGCCCTGTTGTCCTGCTCCATTTAGTCACCTCGATTAAAAATGACCCAAGGCTCCATGCCTGCAGACTGGAGGGGCAAGGGTTTGCAGAACCGTGTCTGGTTGCAAAGCGCTGAGCTGGATGCTTTATGCATGTGAACTTTTAAGCCTTGTAACAAGCTTTCAAGTTGAGTGGGTTACCCCCATTTTGTAGCTAAGGAAACTAAGTCACAGGGATGTTAAGTAACCAATCCAGTGTCACCTAGCATTTGAACCCAAGTTTTCTGATTCCAAGCCCTTTGCATGACTGGCTGTCTTCCTGATGAATGAGCCTGCTCCCTTAGTCCCCTCCCTGGACAGAGGTGGGTGGGTTGATCCTGGGGCTCCTGGTGGAGCAGCTGTCCAGAGGGACCTCTCTTCTCCCTTCTCCTTTCAGAACCCCCAAAGTGATAAGGTACTGGGAGACCTAGTAAGCAAATATATTAATAGGCTGTGGGTTTGTTTGGTGGTTTTTGTTTGTTTGTTGTTGTTTTCTTTACATACATGACCTTTCTTGAGACCCTGAAGTGATTTTTCCTAATGCCCCTTTGTAAACCACTTCTGTGTGGATTGCATCAACGTCTTTGTGTCCTTTCTAGCTTTCCTGTCCGTGCTGGCTGGGATCTGCCCTGGCTTTGAGAGTGACTCAGGACCCTTTATGCTGTGTGGCTGGAGGCTTCTTCTCTGAGGGCAAAACAGCTCTGTTCCCTACCCTCCAAGCTCAACATGTTTTCTGCTCTGACTATAACCAGCCTTCCATGGCCATAAATGACCTTGCAACCCAGCTGTCCAGGGGCAGTCTCTGGGTTTTATAATTGCCCCAGGAGTGGGGGGGGGGCAGCTTAGCACTCACAGAGTTCTAGACTGCTCTGGAGTGGGCCTGAGCAGTCACACCGCTTACTCTGGGGAGGGAAAATTGAAACCCAGGGTTAGGAAGTGAGGGCTGGAGCTAGCATGTCCCTCCAGTTTTGTTTGTTCTCTGATCTCCACATAGCGAGCTTTCTCTGACCTTCTCTTATCTTCCACAGGCTGTAAGCTGCCTCCTCAGTCCCCAGGCATGGAGACAAGCCCCTGCCCGAACTCACCCGTGTTTAGGACGGGCAGCGAGCCCACCCTGAGCCCGGCGATGGTTCGGAGGGTCTCCTCAGACGCTAGAGCAGGAGAGGCACTGCGGGGGTCTGACAGCCAGCTGTGTCCCAAGCCTCCCCCCAAGCCCTGCAAGGTGCCTTTCCTCAGGGTTCCCCCGTCCCCAGCTGCCTGGCTCAACTCCGAGGCCAACTACTGTGAACTGAACCCAGCCTCTGCCACAGGCTGTGACAGGGGAGCAAAGCTGCCCTTATGTGCCCAGGGCAGCCACCACGCAGAACTGCTGACAGCCAAGCAGAATGGGGTGCCTGGTCCCCGGAACTCTGGCATCAACTACTTGATCCTTGATGGGGATGATGGGGCCAGACCTTGGGAACTGCCAGCAGCACAGATGGATGGCAGACAGGAGGACAAGGACAAGTTTGTGATACCTCTCCTGGAGACTGTCTCCTCCTTCAGGCCCAATGACTTTGAGTCAAAGCTCCTTCCTCCAGAAAACAAGCCCTTGGAAACAGCAATGTTGAAACGTGCAAAAGAACTGTTCACTAACAACGACCCCAAGGTCATCGCCCAGCACTTGCTGAGCATGGACTGCAAGGTGAGTGCTCGCGCACAGGTCCTCCTGGCCCTTTGAAGGTTTGTGAGGGTGTCTGTCCTGCTTCTCTCCTCCTTGCCGGCTAAGTGCTTTGCTCATGTCTGAAGATAACACAGGTGTGGGGATTTATTTATGGGGTGGGACAACCTTTGTCCAGAGAACTTATAAACTTCACCTTGAACAGAGGGGAGGCAGGGCCCACTTCCTGCACCCACCCTACTAATGACAGTTGCTGCCACAGAATCTCCTCCTCCCACCTGGCGCTTAGTTAAAAATTCTCCCCTGGCCTCAATCCCATCAGAGCTGACAAGGGCAAAGCCACAGGAGAGTCAACCGTAGCTGAAACTAGTTTTTGAAGTAGCAGAGCCTTGGTTATTTTTTATTTCATTATACATTACACTTAAATACATTATATATTTTATTACTAAAATGGTCTTTAGGATAAACTTTTTTGAATGTTTTTACAATAATTACTTGATTTAAAAAAAATCACATAGATCAAAGATAAAATTAAAATCGCAAATACCAGTTTCCTGGTAATCACCATTGGCAACACTTGGTGTATGAAAAAATGTCACATTACCATTTGCTCTGTAAATAGATACATGCAAATAATGTATGCATAGCCTCTGTTTACCACACAGATGACCCTGGCCTGAACGTCCTTACCCAAACCTGGAATCTGTCACTGAAAGTCTTTGATGACTGTCTTTCATCATCATTTTTGATCAGAGGTGTTTCTTTCAGGTGTAGGTGGTTTTGTTCAGAGGTGGTTCCAAGGCAACCTCATCCTTCACTGAGATATTTCTGGACAACAGATGTCTCGGCTGGGCAGAGCTCAGCCACCTCTTCAGGATAAAGTGGCTGATCCCCGTGCATCTGAGCAGCAGACAAGGCCCCAGTGAAATTTAAAGCCCCTTTTCATTTGTAGTTTAGGGAACTCAATTAGCTTCAAAGGTCAGGGCTTATTTAAGAATTGGATTTTCCTTCCTGAGTCAGGAATCATGGCTGGAAATCCAGTCTCTGAGCCTCTGCTCCCCTGAGTGTTTGGTAGTTGAAGGGCTCCCCAGAACAGCCTTAAGGAGCAGTGGATAGTTGCCAATGGTCCTGGGGGTAAAATCCCCTTCCTGAAAACAGGGCTTGAGGGTCAACTCAGTAAGTGGCATACCTCACTGCCTAGGCTGGGAGGTGGTCCATTCTGGGTGAGGCAGCATCTCTGCTAGGTGGCCCTGAGAAGAAAGCAGAGAAATTCTGCTGTGGAAAAACAAGGGCTTGTTGTCTCCATGGGCTGGATTGGCGAGGGGTCCTTGGACAGTGCTCACCGGTGGTCCCATAATTTGCCCTGTTAAATGCTTACCTCACTTTAAAGCAAGCTAAACCTGTTTGGAGGTAAAAGAATTGAGGACTCCTGTTCTAGACAGTCAGTCACACTGAGCAGAACCATG
Organism: Glaucomys volans; assembly: GCA_020662805.1. Lineage (NCBI taxonomy): Eukaryota > Metazoa > Chordata > Mammalia > Rodentia > Sciuridae > Glaucomys > Glaucomys volans. The sequence goes on from JAJEJO010000136.1 coordinate 652,740, forward strand.
CCAGAAGGCCAAGAGTGAGATTCTAGGCTGGCTTGAGCCTGCCTGGGTTCTCCATAGAGAAGCTCCTTGTAAAAACATGGGTCTGGGCAAACCCAACAGTTCCAAGGGGAGTAAGTCCCTCTGTGGCCTCAGGTAGGGTTTGATGGTGCTCTCGGAGGAGCAGAGGTACCTGCCCACTTTTTGCAAGAGGACTGGACCTTCCCACTGCCTTTGACAGCCATGAAATAAGAGTGTGAGTGTTGTCTGCAGTCCACCCCTCTCTTGCTGGGGGGCCTTACTCTCATGTCTTTGGGCACCCCTGGCAGTGGAGGAGCCAGCCTGGACTCTGCCTGCCCCAGCCCCAAGGGCAGGGCTGTGTCCAGTCTTCCTTCCTGCCCTCTATCACCATTTCCTTATTCTCTTCCTGGAACCGGCAGGCACAACCAGCATCTTTTAAGAGGAAAATTGTTCTCCACCCCAAATGTAGTAGCAGCCAGATGGGGCCACCCAGGAGTCAGATTCAGGCGCCAGGCAGCATCTGGGCCCCATGTTCCACTTCCCACCCAAGCACACAGCCCAGGGATAGATGACTAGAAGGCCGTCAGGACAGCAGAGGTGGTGAGAGCCCTCCTGGAGCCTGCCTGCCCAGAGTGTCCAGCCCCCACCCCCAAGAGCCTGGCAAGCAGCCACTCCTACCAGGCACAGCAAGCTTTGCCTCACCCCATGCCCCACCCCTCTTCCACCTGCTCATCTTTGAGCAGTAGTTATGAACTTGACTTAAGGGGTGAGCTGCCTGAGTGTAAATTCACCTTGGCCACAGTGACTGCAGGGCTCATTCTCTCCCCATCTATAAGGTTGGGTTGCCCAGGCTACCTAGTAGTCAGTGAAGACTAATAGAAATAATACAGGTAAAGCCCTGGGCACCTTGCCTGGCCCACTGTGAGCACTGAGTGTTGCTTGGTGTTCTGTATTCAACCTTGATTGAGTGCCAATTGTGTGTCAGGCTGGCTCATTGTCTCTGTCCTGGAGAAACCCCACTGCTGTCTGATGGAGGCAGGGTGGGGAAGGGACAGTGATAGGGAACTTGACCACAACCCAGGTGGGAAACGCTCTGCAGGGGAAGGCACAGGAGCTGTGGCCCTCCTTAAGCAAGGGGAGGGGGAGAGGTTAGGGTGCTCTGAAATGAGTTCAGAAGTCCGAATAGTTGACCAGACAAATGCAGAAAGCATCTTGCACTTGGTGGGAAGGCACATGTACAGAAGCTCAGATGTCAAAAGCCATGGGAGAGAGGTTGGTTTACAGAGGATTTATTTGTGGGTTAAAGAAGGTGGGGATGAGCTAGAATGGGGAGGACCCTGGGGTCTTTCCTTCAGTGTCTCTAAGTCTCTACTTCCAGGTTTCTGCCTTCAAAGCATTTTTTTTTTTTTTTTTTTTTTTTTTTTTTTTTTGCCATGCTGGGGATTGAACCCAGGGCCTTGTGCTTGCAAGGCAGGCACTCTACCAACTGAGCTATATCCCCAGCCCCTTCAAAGCATTTTGAAGCTGAGTGAGGGAGACAGACCCATGAGTGCAGAGGTATGGATCTGAGTTCTCTGTGCTGGAGGTAGCAGAGCCAGCAAGCAAAGCCTGGCATTTCATTGCACTTTAGAAGGTCCCTTGGCAGGTGGGAGGAGGGACAGGCTAACCATCCATAAGGGCTCCCTGGGTCATGCAGCAGCCTCTGAACCAATGGCATGAGGAAGAAAGGGAAGAGTCCAGAGATCCAACAGAGCTGGAACAGCTGAGACTTGGAGGGCAGAGGACGGCTGGAATGCCTGTCTAGGGTGCTTATGCCACCCTGCCCTGCTGGGCCCAGCCCACAGTTAGTGCTCTGTAAGTGCTCCCCGCCTCCACATCTGTAAGCCACACAGCCTTGGGCACCTCCTAGGCCCTGCAGTGTGGGCTCAGAATCCCCTTATCCTGCTGGGCACAGTGGCACACACCTATAATTCCAGTGACTTGAGAGGCTGAGGCAGGAAGATCACAAGTTCAAAGCCAGTTCAGCAATTTACCAAGGCCCTAAGCAACTTGGTGAGACTCTTCTTCTTCTTCTTCTTTTTTTTTTTTTTTTTAAATACTGAGAATTGAACCTAGGGATGCATTACTACTGAACTACATTCTCAGCCCTTTTTATTTTTTATTTCAAGGCAGGGTCTACCTAAGTTGCTGAGGTTGACCTTGAACTTGGAATCCTCCTGCCTCAGCCTCCTGAGTCACTGGGATTACAGGTATACATCACTGCGCCTAGCAAGATCCTGTCTTAAAATATAGGAAGGACTGGGAAAGCTCAGTGGTAAAGCACCTCTGGGTTCAATCCCCAGAATTCCCCCCTCACCCCCAAAACAGAATTTCCTTGTATAGCCTGTAGCAATCAGGTGTGGCCCTTGGAACCCAGAGCGGACAAACTGGAGGCTTCTCTTTCTCAGAACAGGGATCGCAGAATGCCTGTTAGTACTTCTAGAACCGAACTGAATTAGTGAGAAGGAACTTCTCAGTCTCACTATACTAAGTGTGCATGGATGGGAGAGTGCCCACAGGTAACAGGGTTTGGAAGCTCCAACAAAACAGCTCAATACGTGAGGAAGTGTGTGGGGCCTGTGTTTGGGTTGCCTTGCCAAGACCAAGGTGTAATCTCTTTACTAAGATCTGGTCAGAATTCTTCCCACTTCCACATGGCCAGTGATTCATAACGTGTTTTCAAACAGCTTTTAGGGGGTTTAGGATCATTTGAATCCTTTGCAAAGCCCCTGAGAAAAGTGAACTTAGTTAGCAATTGTGTTAGACAAGGGGAAACCGAGGCCCCGAGAGTAGAGGTGGGAATGCAGTGTGGATTCCGCATCCTGGACCGGGGTTGGCCACTGGTAGCTATTCCAAGTTCATCCCCCTGTGCTCACAGTGGTTTCTTTGCTTAACCACAAAAGTTAAGGGTCAGAGTTAATAATATTGACTAAACTTCCAGATGTTTTTGTGGCCTTGTGAAGACACCTGTTCTACTCGTGTGCCTGGGTAATTATGGTCGAGGACAAGTCCACCAGATAGAAGAGAGGGGCACATTCCATGTGTCCAGGCTTGGTTAGCCCCTTTGGGCCTGCGAGTGTGCTGTCAGTCCGTCAGTCTGCTGCGAGGCCCCCTAGCTGTTTAGAGACACACCGACTCAGTTGTAACATTTCACTCCAGTGCGTAGTAACTGTAATTGATCGACTGATGCCCGATTCTGATCAACTGATTACACTAGACTTGAGATGGGTGAGAACTGATGCGGACAAAGACTTTGCTTAAGGGAAACCTCTCAGGAGGACGTGTGGGTGTGTTTGAGACTTCGAGTTTCAATCACTATACATGTTTTTAATAGTTTCCAGACGTACAGTGCATTCACTGTGCCCAGGAGAGGCGTAATTAAGGGTAATAGCAGCCAGCCACGGCAGTTAAGTGAGAACACGAATGGCAAAGCCCACAGCAGAGGGGAGCTTGGACAGGATTCTGCTTCTCCGCTGCAGGGGATGGTGGGCTGCACACACGCAGCCCTGCTGCTGGCAGCTAAACATTGCGGCAGGATCCAGCCTGTGTCAGACAAAAACCCAGAGAACTCACCATTCTCTGGCTGGGAAGGAACAAGTACCAAATCTGCTGATTCTTTAGACCAATTCGGGTGTTTCCCCAGTCTTTCTCCCCGCTTCTTAGTTTTATATTCTAGTATGTGTATTAAAATGCCCAAATACATAAGAACCATATTTTTGGACGTAGCAATGTAAAAGTACATCCCCACTGTCCCAGTTTAGTGTGTTTCTTTTCACATGCTAAATATGCGCTGGGGCCAGCCCACTTCCTGATCCAGTGAATTTCAGCTTTGCTCCTGACAGGTTGCTAGGATACTTGAAGTCTCAGAAGAGATGAGGAGGAACATGGGCGTGAGCTCTGGGCTGGAGCTCATTACCTTGCCTCATGGACACCAGCTGCGCCTGGACATAATTGAAAGGTGAGCAGTGCTGGCCTCTGCATTTTCCACCCTTTCAACTCCTTTCAGGTGCCAAAGCAGTCTGTTTCAGAGGGAGAGAGGAGCCACACCAGTCCTGCCTGTGTAGTGTCACCTGGCCCCAGGTGACTCTTCTCAGAAGCCTGAGCAGGATAATTTCTGGACATGCACAAAGAGACATTGCAGCACAGGTCAGGGAAAAGAATGCCTTTCTGGCCCTGTTCCTGGAGGGGATGGGTCAAGAGAACAGCCTGTCCGAGCCAGGGGCTGACGGGCGTCACAGCTGGGGCACTGCAACAGCAGACATCTCCCTCTCCCTGCCACCTCCAGCCTCCTCAGGTGCTGCACACCTTTATCTCTGGAGTTTAAGCTTCCTTGAGGAATTAGGTGAGAGTTGGTTCTGAACAGTGTTTTTTTTGAAGGGTTGGCAAAAAGGGAGTCAGAGGTCAAGGGATGCTGGCACTTAGCCCCTGGGCCTCCTGAGCATCTGTCCTCTTTTAAAAATCCAGGGCCTTGGGTGTCCATTAAAATGCACATGCTCAGAAATTGAAAGACACACACAGGGATATTTTTAAGAAAAGCACAAGACTAGATTTTCATAATACCACAAAAGCTGGGGTTTGGGACACCATTGAAGAAAAAAAAAAAAAGGGCTGGGGTTATAGCTCAGTGGTAGAGTGCTTGCCTGGCATGTGGGAGGCACTGGATTCAATCCTCAGCACCACATAAAAATAAATAAAATTTAGGAACCGTGACCATCTGCAAGCAAAACTGTCTAAAAACATTGTTTTCTGATGTTACAACCAATGCCCCAGGCACCAGGACCAACTGCTCTCGGCTTTCCATGATGTCCTGGGTCACAGCACTGTTCAGTTCAACTTTCTGTGGTGACAGAAGTGCTCTTGTCTGCACTGGCCACTATGAGAGCCACTAGCCACATGTGACTATTGGGTACCTGAAACACAGCTGTGCAACTGAGGGGTGGAAATCTTCATTGTTTACTAGTTTGAGTGCAGATTGCCACATGCAGCCCCAGGTGTCAGCCCTAGGGAGGTGGCACTGCATTTCAGGTAGGCTGCAGGGCTTGACAGAGCTGCTTTCCGGCTGATGTGGCTGGTAAAGCTGAGAAGACAACTCCAGTGCTGCAGTTGCTTTGGCCTCACAGCTGTAGACACACGCCTAGGAAACTCCCAGAAGGCTGGACCCGGGGATCAGAGGTTAGGAAGAGCCCGGGCTCTTTGTTCAGGCACACCTATGGCTTTAGCTCCGGGGACTTCTGAACTGCCCTGCGCTTCGGTGGCAGGCTTCTAGATTCTAGCCACCTCCACCTCGTGCCTGGCTCCTCCTTCACCGACTCCCCCCATGTTGCCTGGGCTCAGCAGTCACTGTTGTCTCACTTCCCTGTTTCTCATGTGATGCATTTAGCCTGGAAGTTCCCCCAGATTCCAGGCCTCATGAATCTGAACCTTATTTTATGAAGAGTTTGAAGTGTGCAGGGACATGGATTCTGGGCACCAGCGGTGGCCCAGATTTGAGGCTTCTATCTTGACTGTTTCACCCTTGTTAGCATCCATTTCTTTATTCTCCCGATTCCTGCTTGCCTGGGGCCTGGCTCCTTAGCTTGTTTCCTGTCCAATAGTGACCTATGGGATCTTCCTACAGAGTCTGGGGAGTGATTTGATTAATTACAGTGTGTCACTAAAGACCAAGGTCACTGGAGTCTTGAACTGTGAAATGATATCACTCTCTAGCCTTTGAAAATCAAATACAAAACCACCCTTATTTTTAATTTGCTACCTTATTGTGGGCACACTGAGCTGGAAATATCCCTCATGGAACAGTTGAGTGCCTCCTGCTGCTGACTGTTGATGTGGATGCTACAGACCTGCCATCCTGAGTCATTTGCTGCACAGTGGTGTGCCCAAGCAGGTTCTGGGGAGATAAACAGATGCAATTACCCTAATACAACACCAAACCTTAAAGGAGAGCCTGAGCTGGGTGTAGTGGCACATGCCTCTAAACCCAGCAACCCCGGGGAAGGCTGAGGCAGGATGATTGTAAGAGGCCAGCCTGGGCAGCTGAGTGAGACCTTGTCCAAAATTTAAAAAGGGCTGGGGATATAGTTCTGTAGTAGAGCATTTGCCGAGCCATGAGTGAAGTCCTGGGTTCAATTCATAGCACAGAAGAAAAAAAGAAAAAGAAATCAGGAGAAGAAGATAAATGGGGAAAAGGAGAGAAACAGAGACAGGGCACCCAGGGAGAGAAGACATACAAATAAAGACAAATGTAGTAACAAGTGCTTTTCATTAGGTGCCCATTGTTCCTATACTCACAGTGTCCTTCTTCCAACACTTGCTCCTGTTTTACAGCTGAAGACACTGAGGGGTCAGGCAGTTGGGCAGCAGTGTAAAGTCACACCACAAGGTAGCACCATGCACAGTTATGCACAAACACTTGGAGATGGAGGAGTTTGTTGCTTATTCAACAAACATTAATTAGTGATGCTGGACACTACGGCCCTTTGCTCAAGGAAGGCAAGAGAGAGACCAACACTCGGGCACACACACATAGCAGGGCATGGAGTCACACCCTCAGCTGTGAACTTTCAGGACAGCAGAGCTGTATTTTAGTAACCATAGCTATAAATTGGGCTTTACCTCCAGCAGTTTTACCATAGCCTGGAAAAAATTTGATGCAATTCTAGCCCAATGCAGTGAACTTCTGGGTCGAGATTTACAGAAGGAAGGAAAGGCACAGTCTTTGCTTCCTGCCACCCACTGACCCCATTCATATCCATCCCATTGTTATGTAAAGACTGCCCTGCTTCCTTCAGAGTCTGTGAGTTTGACCCAAGTAGTTGAGGATGAGAAAAAAGATTGTTAAGGAAAATAAGATTTTTATTTTGTTAGGATCTGATCCCCCACCCCCACCCCTGCTTTTCTTTTTTTGGCACTGGGAATTGGACCCAGAGATGCTTTACCACTGAGTTACATGCCCATCCCTTTTCATTTTTTATTTTGTTACAGGGTCTCACTAAATTGTTGAGGCTGGTCTTAAATTCGCCATCCTCCTGCCTCAGCCTCCATGGCTGCTGTGCCTGGTTGGGGTCTGATCTGTTAGGCAAATTCCTGCCCATCAGTTATTCAGTCTTTGTCCATGTCTCCATTCACTTGGTGGCCTCTTGACAGGGGCTACAGAACACCACTCCTAGCTCCCAGCTCCTCTCTTTGCTCTGACACCCATGTCATTTTCACGCATATCCTCTCATTTTCTGTCCTTCCTGTTCCCCTATTCTGGGGCTCAGTGAAGATGGCTCCAGGCTTCCTTGAGGGCAGGATTCCCAGTATGTGTGCACTTTTTAGGAGAACATGGTGTCTCCTTCAGCCTCTCACAGGGTGGGTGTACAGGCACTTCTGACCCCAGGTCCAGGCCTGAACTTGGCCCTATGTTGGGGCATCTTGCTTTGCTGGTTTTTTGTTTGGTTGGTTGGTGGTACTAGGGATTGAACAAAGTGGTACTCTATCACTGAGCTACATCCCCACCCCTTTTTATTTGAGGTCAGGGTTTCACTAAGATGCTGAGGCTGGTCTTGAACTTGCAATCCTCCTGCCTCAGCCTCCCACATCATGGATTGCAGGTATACGCCACTATGCCTTGCTGGCATCTTGTTTTTGACTGTACCCTCTGTGGCCTGGATAGTGGCAGTTTGTCTGCTCAGGTATGGTCTCTATTGAGACCAGACTGTCTGACCTGCCAGCATATATCACAGCAATAGCAGCAAATGGCACAAAATGAGTCCTGTTCTGGGCCAATGTGGTGTAGTTTTCTTCTAGTCCCACTGACCCGAGCCTGACCACTGATCTCCTCTTCAGGCACAACACAATGGCCATCGGCATTGCAGTGGACATTCTGGGCTGCACAGGAACTTTGGAGGATCGTGCAGCCACCCTCAACAGGATCATCCAGGTGGCAGTGGAACTGAAAGATGCCATGGGAGACCTCTATTCTTTCTCAGCCATCATGAAAGCCCTGGAAATGCCTCAGGTAAATTTCCGCTTGCTTTGTGTGGCCACTCAGGCATGTGTGTATTTAGTGTTTTGCAAAGAGGTCTGCATACCTATGGTTGGCAAATCACACACTATTTCAGTCTCAAAAGATGAACTAAACCTTAGTGAAAGCCGTTTTGATTAGGAGACAACCAAGAGAAGTGTCCTAAGCAATCCAGCTGTTTATAAAAACGTGGGTAGCCATGCACGGGAGTGCACGTCTGTAATCCCAGATACTTGGGAGGCTGGGGCAGGAAGATCCAAGTTTGAGACCAACCTGAGCAAGTTACCAAGAGCCCATCTCAAAATAAATACATTTTAAAAAAGACTAAGGATGCAGACTAGGAATGTAGCTCAGTGGTAGAGTGCTTCTTAGCATACATGAGGCTCTGGATCCAATCCCCAGTATCGAAAAAATAAAACAGTGGATAATTGTTGCCAGCCCACACTTTGATGTACAATAACAGGAGTTATCCTCACGAACATTCCTTGTTCCTGGAAATCCATTTGGAAGAAACATTTTGCTGAAGTGCATTCTATAACAAACCTCTCCCTTCTGTCTCAGGAGGTTTGTGGCCAGTTTGGAGTAATGACTGGGAAACCCAGGCTTTTGGGGAGCCCCTATCAGAGAATTCCCAGAGCAGATTGTCTCAAAGTACTGTCCTCAGACTCTCCTGTCAAAAATTCAGATTCCAGCACACTTGCTTTATAAATCAGAATTGCTCAAATTGGGCATTTGAATTTGTCTGCATTGCAAAGACTTTTTAGGCTGAGTGCCAAACATGAAAACCTGTATTTTAAATCAAACAGGCCTCCTGAAGGAACCACCTTCTCTTTTCTGTTCTTTCAAGCCCTCAGTGCTTGCAGGACTTTGAGATTAAGGTCCTGCATGCCAAATCTGCAGCCAGTAACACCAAAACTGGTCTTTTAGCTTGGCTCTTTCATAGCCAAGTTATCCCTGAAATCCTGCCAGGTCCTCACTGAAAATCCACTGGTGCCACTGAGGGAAACAGCTAGTCACGTGCCCTGCAAGTTAGTGTGGTTGAATCATAATTTCCTTAAAGCAAAGTCACCTTAAAAGCAAGAAGCTGAACAACTTAATGCCTTCATCAGAAATTTGGGGGGAGTCAATTACAATATTTCAAGAACTTTAAATAATTCAGGTGCACTGGGATTTTTTAGGACCCATATTTGAAATACATAACAAATTCTGCCATATTTCCATACTTATTTCTACTTTGATGACAGGTTATTTTTTGTTCAGATATTTAAATTTGCATCATATATATTTTCCCTCATCCAAAACTACGTATCATTTGACAGCTGAGCCCACAGGCTGCACTGTGTGTAAAGCCCTCCAGCCAGAGCTTCCTGAGAGTGTGGTAAAGGGGATGTTTTTGGGATCACATGGTTGCTGTCCATGACATCAAATTCAACAGCTAGAGGCTTATCCCAAACCACCCCAACATGCCTTTGTGGGTATTCTCTCCCCTCCAGCAGTGTCGATGAGGGTCACAGTTCTCCAGAGTATTCAGGGATTGGGCCAAACTAGGGGACCGCTGGGGGCTGGAAGTGGCCCACCAGGGAAAATCCGGAAGAGTCACATTCAAATCATCTAGACCTGCCCTGCTGCCTCATCTGCAAGGGACCCTTAAGGAAAGGCAGCATGGGGTATGGCAGAGGAAGACCAGGGACAATATAGAGCTTCCTCTTGGAATACAGGGGAGCTCTGTGAGACCAAGATGAATCTCAGCTATGCCAGTAACCAGTTGAGAAACCAGGGCAAGTTACCTAATCTAGTCTTTTGCTGATCTGTAAAATGAGGTCAAAATACCTGCCTCACAGGCATTGCAAAGATTAAATGAAATTCTTCAAATACCTCAAATAGTGTTGGCTCTCATTCCCTAAATACTAGTGCCCTTTCTTGTTATTCAGAAAACTAAAGACAGGCTGTTGGTTTTGTGGTATGAGTGGGGGACTATTTATCTTAGGATAGTCCCATCAGTAGCATATGCTGATGTTGACTATATTGTCCCAAAAGAAATGAAAAGGAATGAGCATTGGCATCACATGGTCTGGGCAGTCATCTGTGTGCCTCAGACGTTACAAACAAGCAACCTTAAAATGCTTTGCCTCACATTCCCACACCCTTAGGTCAGTACAACCCCTGTAGTGGACATGCTAACACCTGCCCACATTTAACACTCATGCACTCTGACCCCGCAGCTCCACTTCTGAAAATTCATCCTCCAGGTATTTTCACACATGTGGAAACCTTTGGGTTAATTTTGCAATAGCACAAGGTTTAAATTTTACCTGTAGGAGACTGAACTATGGTTTATCCATACAGTGGAACATTATGTAGCAATTTGACAAGATAAGGCTGTTCTTTATGTATTTGTATGGAATGATTTCCAAGTAAGGAGAATACCTAAGTGTGATATTTTTTAAAGGTGTTCGTGTGTAGACACAGGCACACATAAATCAAGCAGTTGAAGAAAGCGGTCTCTGGTATGGCCCCTTAGAGCACTGAATAGGGGGCGGTGGGAGTTACCTCTTCTCCCTACCCCCCTTTCAATTGCTTTTGACATTTTTACCATGTGCATTTATTACCTATTCCAAATGAAAGTAGAATGATAATTTTTTAAAGGAGTCTTTTTCAAGACAACAACTTTCTTTTTTCTAGATCACAAGGTTAGAGAAAACATGGACTGCCCTGCGGCGCCAGTACACCCAAACCGCCATCCTCTATGAGAAACAGCTGAAGCCCTTCAGCAAAATCCTGCACGAGGGCAGAGGTGAGCAGGGAGGGTAAGGCCAGTAGAGGCGGTTGCACCATTCATGTCCATGCAAGGTTGGACATGTCATGAGGCCTCTGTCGTCTGCAGGACTGTTGCTGGCTCGAGGCTTTACCAGGTGACAGCCTTGCTTATCTGCATTGCTAGAACAAGACATAGGCCACCAGGCACCTCAGTCTGATAACTCTCAAAATGATATAGAAAATTTTATTCCTTATTCTTCAGAATCCATGTGTGTCCCCCCAAACAATGTGTCAGTCCCACTGCTGATGCCCCTTGTGACTTTAATGGAGCGCCAGGCTGTCACTTTTGAAGGAACTGACATGTGGGAGAAAAATGACCAAAGCTGTGAAATTATGCTGAACCACTTGGCAACAGCCCGATTCATGGCCAAGGCTGCGGACAGCTACCGAATGAATGCGGAGAGGATCCTTGCAGGTAGGAGCTGTTTTTTGATAAGTCACTCTATGTAGTAATTGGAATGAAGGAATGAAAGAATAGGGATGCCCTCAATTAAGAAAAAAGACCAAGGAGGAAAGATTAAGGCATGGGAATTCCATTTCCTATATGAGTGAGCAGACTTCCTCTTAATTCCAAATGACTCAAGTGTCCCATTTCTCCTTGTGTTCTGACAGTGATATAAACAGCATCAAGAAATGATGCCCACAAAGTACCCCTAATAAGTGGAATTGAAGGAGGTGGAGTTTTCTCTAGACTTTATTCATCTGCATTCCTTCCCAGTCACGTTACTCTTAGCATCTGATCCAAACTGGAAAGTGTTGGGCAGAGTGTTGTATAAACTGAACTTTCTTATAAATAACTGTGGTAGTAGAAAGCAGTTCCTCAGTTGGCTTGATAAACATTCATCACAGACAAGGTACGTGGGCAGCAACCAGGCTCAATGGATGTCCTCAGAGTGATCAGAGGCATTCAATGGGTATTTCAGTGTACGTGGTAAGTGCACTGTGAAAGCATTTTGGGAAAGTAATTTGGACGGTGATACAGGCAGAGGAAGCATGTTATGATAACTTTAAGAAAAAATACCTCCATGGATTGCTAAAGCATAAAAGAGTCAGAAAACAGGGATTCCACTCAGGGTGGAACAAAGTCCTGAGAGAGCCTGGGAAGAATGGAAACCACACATACTTGGGATTGGATTAATGTAAAGTGTGACCTGGGACGTGGCCAGCTATGCTGAAGGGGAGGTGATAAAGCTTCTCATGAGGGACTATGGGGATTTATGTTTTTGAGTGAATCACCCTGATTTGTGTGTGGAGGAAGGCTGGGGGGGTGGGGGGCTAAAGACAGAAAGCCCATCCAGGAACAGGGCTTTACTTAGGCAGTCACCAGGGATGGCTGTGATCTCTTACTTTCATGTTTGTAGTGCTGGGGATTGAATCCAGGGCCTCACAGAGGCTAGGCAAGCACTCGATACTAAACTACGTCCCCAGCCCTTTCAAATTTTTGTTTTATCTGATTTTGAGACACTGTCTCAATAAGTTGCCCAGACTGGCCTTGAACTTGAGCTCTTCCTGCCTTAGCTTCCCAAGTCACTTGGAAATACAGGCGTGTGATTTTTAAAACTCTTCAAGGACCCAGAGTTTGATCCACAAAATCAAGAATGGTGTGGGACAAGAAAGGCCTATTCATTTCATCCTAAAAGAAAGTTGTTGTCTCAGAACCATAATTTGGGACTGAACAGTTTGCATGGTATCTGCTGTAGGTATAAGTACCACATACCTGTTTCTCCCCCTGCCCCCCAAAAGTCTTTCAGGTTTGGCAGTGTGGGACTCAAACAACAATTCAACAGAAATTAGAGTGCCTACTTATACAAAGCCAATAAGTATATACATTGGATGTTTCATGAGCCGATATATTTGGATGGGCTTTGAGAAAAGTGTGCTTGAAGCTGATCTACAGCATGTCACTTTAAAGGTAGCTGATACGATTTTTCAGTTGATCCTGTTGCAAGTTCCCATTGAATTCCCAAGTGAATGTGAACTAAGTAAGGGCAGAGTTTGGCTTACCACCATCCAGCTTAGGCTCAAGGCTTGTTAACTGAGTGAACAGAAGTCATTAGTTGGTTATCTAAGGTTTTCTGTTATCATCAGGAAGGGCTTCTGTGTTCCTTCTATCATCCAGATCCTATGGTTTAGATGGTAAGAGTACATTTAATGTAACTCTGGCTAAATAATTCTCCTTCTCTTATCTTAGAACATAACAGAAAATCAGCCCACACAAATGGTTGCCAGTTGATTTTTGACAAAGGTGCAATGATAATTCACTGGATAAAGTATAATATGTAAATAAATGATGCTGGAAATATTTTTTATCCAAAAAAATTCATCTTAATCCTTACCTGATACCATATGTAATAATTGGTCCAAAATGGATCATGGACCCCAAACATAAGGGGCTGAAATACATAACTCCTATATGAAAACACAAAAGAAATTCTTTGTGTCCCTGTATTAGACAAAGATTTCTTAGGACATAAAAAGCATGAACAATAACAGAAAACACTGATAAAACTTTGAACTTCTGCTTTTCTCCACTAAGTGAAAAGGCAAGACAGACTAGGAGAAAGTATTCTCTAAATGTGTATACCTGATAAATGACATGTCTAGAATATAGAAAGAACTCAAAATTTAAATACTGCATCAGAGAGGATATACAAATGAGATTTTCAGTGCATAAATTACTAGGGAAATGTAAACTTAAACCACAATGAGATACCACCACTCACTAGAATGGCTACAGTTAAACAGAATGGCAAAATCAAGTTGGAGAAATTAGAAACTTATGTTGCTGATGTGAATATAAAACAATAGAACCATTCATGCATAAGTTTCTTTAAACATACACTTACCATGTAATCCAGTATTCCAACTCCTAGAGAAAGAAAAACACATGTCCATAGACTTGTACATAAATGTTGACATTATTCACAGTAGCCAGAAAATGGAAATAAGTCAAATATCCATCTATTAGTGAATGGATAAGCAAAATATAGTATGTCCACTATTCAACAAGAAGGAATGAATTGATAAAATGCAAGGTGTGTAATAATCCCATCATCATGCTAAGTGAAAGAAACCTGAAAAAGGCCCATATTGTTAAATTCCATTTATGTCAAGTTTCTAGAGGAGGCAAAAGAAAAAGCAAATCAGTGGTTGGTTGAGGCCTGGGGAATGAACAAGGATTGGCTGCAAAAAGGTAGTAGGGAGCTGTCTAGGGTGAGGGAAGTGTTCTAAAACTATCATAAATCAAACTGCACAAAATATATGAATTATATGATATGTAAATTACACATCTACATAGTTGTTACCAACAAAAACATGGTACCCTGAACACTCCTGACAGCACTATGGCCCACAGTGGCTTGTACACAGATTTCATTCTGTTATGTTTTAATGAGTTTACTAAATTCTCTGAAGATGGTGGATGAGTAGTCTACATTTTTCTTTGGGAGCATTTTTTGAAGTTCTGAGAGAAGATGAAGTTCATTTTGGTACTATTTAAACAAGTTTTTGGTTATTTTTAAAACTGTTTTTAGGCAGAACTGAAGTAACTTATTTCTTTTGTTTTGATTAGATTTTCAACCAGATGAAGAAATGACTGAAATTTTGAAGACTGAATTTCAAATGCGATTGCTGTGGGGCAGTAAAGGTGCAGAAGTCAATCAGACAGAGAGATATGAGAAGTTCAACCAGATTTTAATAGCTCTCTCACGCAAATTGGAACCACCGCCTGTAAAGCAGGCCGAGCTCTGAAAACTGCAGGGAGCCTTAGGGTACTATTTCAAGCTTCTCATGTGATGATGTGCAAATCTCAAACCCAAGTCTTTAGTATCTGCAGGATATTAAATGTATAAATTGCACAGAGCACACTTATTTATGAATTGTTTAAAATTACTACTGATTTTTAAATAATTTATTATTAAGGTAACTATTGCTAACATTGATCAACAAATTTAAGAGAAGACAGTTATGTTGGCTGGTTGATTTCTATTATCACAGCATTTGACCATTTTAGTTTGAATTCCATGTCATATAAGTGTAAATAGAAGAGTTTAAAAGAAAAGCCTGAAACATTTCAGAGGTATCAGTTGTATGATATTCAAGTAAATGGGAAAAATGTAAATAGTCATGAATGAAAATATATCTTTTTTGTGAAACCATTGTATCTAGTCTCTTCAATATTAAACAACTCATCATAGTATGATAATTCTGCCTTCTGACCTCAGAATGCACTTTTGTCTCCTAGCCACAATATCCCATAAACCAGAATTAACAAAGTGGCATGAAAAATTTAAGGTTTCTATTTTAGGGGACAGAGGAGTAGTGATACAAGGAAGTACTAGCTCCAGAAGACCTAGGTTCAAACTTGAGCTTGCTGGTGGACTTTGGCCCACCTCATTGAGTCCCGTGCACAGCACAGCACCTGTAAGAACTAAGCATCCACGAATGGTTTCTATTACATTTCATGACATCTCTTCAGTGAGGTCACATCTTCCCCATGGTCCACTAACTCACATGCCAATCTCTGGAAACGTCTCAGACATACTCAGATATGTCTAGGTATTCCTTAATGCAGGAAAGCTCACGCCTAAAGAGATGAATTAAGAACCGACATGTGAAAGGCAAAAACCATAACAATTTTAGAATAGTTTTTTTTTTACTTTAAATCAACTAAGAACTTGTTAAAGTTAGAAAAAGCATTTGAACTATTATTTCCTCTAGCTGATAAGTACAAGTTTCCTAGGTTTCTGACTTCCCAAAGGGAAGTTTATTCGTACCCTCACATTTTTTTCTCATTGAAAAAAATTTAGAACACAAGATTTTAAAACAATCTGTCACTCTGCCACTGTCAAACATTGTTTTCTTCCTGTTAAATAAGACTGGGGCTATAACAGCTTTTGTCCGTCTTTTCTCAAACAGGGTGTGACAGTTTCTTTACAATATTAAATAGCCTTTGAAAACATGACTTGTTGCAGCTATTACACTTTATCTTGCTCATCTTAAATATGCCTAGTAGAACCAAGTATGAGACCCTCTTTGTGGTCTGTAATGCAGTGGGAATATTAGTTTCAAATCTTACACTAGTTTCCTTAATGTGGCCTAGACTCATAAGGCTCTCTTCCCCACTTTTTAAAAAGGCACCATCACATTTTTTTTTTTTTTTTAATTTGCTGGGAAAAAAACCTAAGTACACTTCTACTTGTGGCAATATGGTGGTTCTTTTGCACTAAAACAAAATTCTGATAAATGTTAATAAACATACCTTTTACTATAATGTTGAGCTTGACAGAATAAAAAAGAAATCCCCAAGGAACAGGCCTCCCCTCTCTGTCTTACCCTGAGAAGGTACAGCAAATTTAACTGTCAGCGAACTTAAAAACCTGGGTAGACCTAGAGGCAAATACTCATGTCAGTTCAATGAATGGGAGACTGTCTTGGGAAAGCTGAATATGAAATGCCCCCGAGTAAACAGGAATCCTGAAAGAGTTCCTGTTAATGGGATGGGAACAAAATACATCAGCCAGCAAAGGGTTGTAACCAGGCATAAGGGTTCTCCAGATACAGAACCAATGGTACTTACATGAATATAGATATGAAAAGAAACAGAGGAATTAGCTTACACAATTATTGAGGCTGAAAGGTCCCACAACAGACCATCTGCAAAATGGAAACCCTGAGATATTGGTAGCATAGCTCAGTTCAACTCCAAGTGCCTGAGAACCAAGGAAATCAATGGTATAGCTCTCAGTCCAGGGCTCAGTCCAGGCCTAAGAACCTGGGGGCCACTGGTATAAGTCCTGGAGTCGAAAGGCCAGGGAGCCTGGAGTTCCAAAGTCCAAAGGCAGAAAAACAGTATACCAGCTCCAGAAAAGGAAGAAAATATTCACCTTTACTTTTGTGGTGTTTTCTGGGCTCCCAGACGATTGGATGGTGTCCACCCACAGTGAAGTTGGATCTGCCCCACACAGTCCCCCAACTCACATGCCAGTCTCCCCTGAAAACACCCATAGAGAGATATGTTCAGGAATAGTGCTTTATCAATTCTCTAGGTATCCCTTAATGCAAACTGACACCTAAAATTAATCACTATGCCAGCAAACATTCCTGTCTTCATGTATGGCCATAATTCCAAGAAGAAAATAATTATAACACTCTTCAGTTAAGAATTTACAACCACATCTGTCCTCATACAGGTCTGGAGTAAAATTTACAAAAATTAAAACCAAACAAATTGATTTACAGTGGTTCCAGGTTAGTAGTGTTATCAGATTATATGTGTGTGTGTGTGTGTGTGTGTGTGTGTATAGGTATATATATACTTATATATGCCTATATTAAACTGGTATATGTATCCTACCAGATATAAAAGCTCACTATTAAGCTACAGTTCAAATTAAACTGTCATTAGAGAAACATGATGAAAAAGTGATCCTGCTGATTGGTGGAGAAAAGGATGACTTTTCACAATAAGAACCACTGGTTAAACAAATGAAAGGAGAAAATAATGATTCCTTACCTCATAATACAATATGATCTAGATAAATTATAAACCTACATGTGAAAGGCAAAACCACAGCCCTTTCAGAATGCAGAATATCTTTTTTTACTTTTTTTTTTTTTTTTTCTTTTTGGAACCAGGGATTGAACTCAGGGACACTCGGCCACTGAGCCACATCCCCAGCCCTATTTTGTATTTTATTTAGAGACAGGGTCTCACTGAGTTGCTTAGGGCCTCGTTAAGTTGCTGAGGCTGGCTTTGAACTCGCAATCCTCCTGACTAAGCCTCCCAAATCGCTTGGATTACAGGCGTGCGCCACCGCGCCCAGCTCTTTTTTTACTTTGAATCAACAATTTTTCAAATTAAAAAAGCATTAGCTATGAGAGATTAGTCAGTATGCATTAAAACAAAGAGCTTCTATTCACTGAAAAGACCCCAGAGAAAAATGAAAAGAAGATATTAGCAACACATAAAAGTGACAATTAGTACAGTACACAACCTTGAAGACAGCCTCTAATGTTCCCTGTCTGCTGGTACAACCCTATGATGGCCTTTCTCAACATTGTATTGGAATCAGTCAGTGTTACCAACAGCATGGGGCAGATGTATTGATATGTCACACCTGAATTAGATTATAAAGAGACTGCAGCTTGTCTTGAGTTTTCATTCTCTTGGATCATTCACATTTGGGAAAACAAGACAGTGCACTATGAGCATCCCCATGGAAAATTCCACATGGTATGGAACTGAAGCCTCCCACCACTAGCCAGCATTCATAAGAATAATCTTACAAGTGGATTCTACATTCCCATAAAGCCTTGAGATGAATGCAACCATGTGAGAAATTGAGCTAAAACTATTCAGTTGTTACACAATAATAAATAATAGCATCCTTATTACATTAAGAATTCCCATGAATAGAGAAGGATAATCAAAGAAATATATACAAAGATAAAAAACAGGCTTTTCAAAGAAAGGGAAACAGTAAACATGTAAAGATGCCCAGCATCAAAAATCAGGGAAACAAAGTCGGGTGTGGTGGCGCACACCTGTAATCCAAGCGACTTGGGAGGCTGAGTCAGGAGGATCGCGAGTTCAAAGCCAGCCTCACCAACTTAGTGAGGTCCTAACAACTCAGTGAGACCCTGTCTCTAAATAAAATACAAAATAGGGCTGGGGATGTGGCTCAGGGGTTGTCCCTGAGTTCAATCCCTGGTTCCAAAAAAAAAAAAAAAAAAAAAAAAAATCAGGGAAACAAAAATTAAAACTACAATGAATTATTTTTACATCCTTTGAACTGACAAAAATTTAATAGACTAACGCTTAAGTATTGTTAAGTCTTATACAAAGCTTCTAGGAGTGTTAAAAACAATTGCAATAACCTTGGGGGCTAAATGTGGCATTATCTTTAAAACTGAAAATTAATATAACCCATGTTAGCACTTCAACTACTAGGCATAGACTTTAGGGGAATTCTTATACAGTAAACATGTATGTGAATGTGCAAAAGCAACATTGTTTATACTAGCAAAATTCAGGAAGTAGTCCAAATGTCCATCTGTATATGGGAAGATGTCCATCCGCAGGAAGGTATTTTCATTCATTTAATGAAAATACTCTACGCAACAAAATGAACTGTGCATGAACATGGCCAATCTTAGTTTTGAGTGAAAACAAGTCTCAAGACACAACAAATATTCAAAATATTTGACAAATGGGCTGTTAATAAATTAACCTGTGCATAATACATAAATGTGTAAATCAACAAATAACTTTTTATTTAGCTAATTATAAAACCTGAAAGTGATAAAAGTAGCCCAAATCGTTTGTCCACTACTAATAATTTTCCAATCATTTGTTCAAGCAAATGGTTAGTATGGTCATGTTTGCTATGGCTGTCACAAGGTAAATGATGCCCCTGATTCCATACAGGGAACTGCCAATTCTTACAATGACTTCCCCCTATGAATTCAGAGTCATTAGTCTACTAATGTACTATTACCTGATGAAAAGGGACATGCAGCTACTTCTCATCCCACCTCTCTGCCTCATTGAACAACAATATACCTTCTGGGTGCTGACTACATGCCAGAGCAGTGGCAGGACCTCCCAGCCACAGAAGAGTGGAGAAAGGAAGAGGGAGTAAATTGGGTGGGGAATGCTGGTCTTAGTTTGTAAGAACTGGGAGCTTGTAGTTTTTGTGTCTCATTCCACACCCAGATTGTCTCCCACACTGGCCGATGAAGAAACCATCACTGAGGGATCCTTAAGTGCTGACACTGTATCAAACTACCCTAATCATTAAAAGAACTACCAGGGAAACTATACTACAAAGCCCACTTAGAAATATATTGAACAATTCACAACAACCTTGTATCCCAGAATACTTCACTAAGAGAAGACTGGTCCCTAAAATGATCCACACATGAGAAATGAAAAGATGCAGAAATCTTAATACAGGAATATAAGAAATATGACAAATAATCCAACATGATACCTCCTTCATAATTTGTCAATAACTAACTCCAAAGATATTGAAGTGGATGAAATACCAGATATCTCAGAAGAATGATTATCAAAAGTAATGGATTTCAAGAAAATACAGAAATAACTGAATGAAATAAGGAAGTCAGTACAGGATATGAATGAGAAATTCAAATAAGTAGTTTTAGGTTCTGAAAGAGAAATCTTGGAAGTAAAAGGCACAATAAAGTAAATAATTCAGTTTAAAGTCCCTCCAGTAGAGTAGACTATGCAGTTTTGTCTTCAGAACTGGAAGACAAAAGTGGCCAGCTTTGAATATTCAAACAATATTAAAGAAATCATAATCAAAATACATAAGAACTCCAGGACAACAACAGACCAAACTAAAAGTATTATTGGAATTGAAGGTTGTTGATATGAAGGCTAATGGCATGGATAATCTCTTCAGGGAAATAATAGAAAAATATCCAAGCCTTGGGAATGAGATGGACATCCAGATACAGGAGGCATCATTCAGAACCCCAAATAGACAAGATCAAAAAGAATGTCTCCATGACACATTATAATTAAAATGCCTAACATAACATACAGAAAAATAATAGAATTTTAAAAGTCTTAAGACAAAAATGTCAGGTCATATTTAGAGGTAAGTCAATCAAAATTACTTCTGATTCTTTGGAACTTTTGGAACACATCATTCCAAGTCCTGAAAGAAAATAACTGTCGACTAAGATTGCTACATCCAGTTATCCTGAGAATCAAAGCAGAAATAAAAACCTTCCAAGATAAGCAGAAACTAAAAGAATGCATGACTACTCAGCTGGTGCTACAGAAAATACTTAAAGAAATACTACCCACAGAAGAAATATAAAATATCCTCCAGGAGCTCACAAATGGATCTCATTTGAAGAGTATCTGAGCAAATGAGAAACAGAACCAAATTAAACATCAGAAATTAATCAAAATGGCAGGATTTAATAAACAATTTTCTATAACAACAATGAATGTAAATGGCAGAATAGATCAAAAAACAAGACCCAATTATATACTGTTTACAAGAGACTAATCTTATAAGCAAAGACAGCCAAAGGTTGAAAATGAAAATGTCATTGCATGGAAAATCATATTCCATGCAAAGGAAGCTCCAAAATAAGCAAGTAACTACTCTCATATTCAACAATGCAGGCTTCAAACCAACACTAATCAGAAGAGACAAAGTCACTTCATACTGGTAAAGGAAATAATCTAACAAGAAGATATAATGATCATAAATATCTATGCCCCAACATTGGTGCACCTAGTTACATAAAACAGACATTACTCAAATGAATGAGCAGACCCCAAAACAATACTACTAGATGATTTTGACACACCTCTCTTACCAATTGGTAAGTCATACAGACATAAATTCAGTATAGAATCCTCAGACCTAAAACAATAGTATAAATCAAGTGGACCTAACAGACATCTATAGAATATTTCATCCAACAACAGCCAAATTCACTTTCTTCTCAGTTGCTCATGAAACCATCTCCAAAACAGACCATATTTTAAGTCACAAAGCAACTCCTAGAAAGTACCCCCTGCTGCCCCCAAAAAACTGATAAAATTCCTTGCATCTTACCAGATTATAATGGAATGAAACTAGACATCAACACCAAGAAAAACTACAGAAACCATAAAAACACAAGGAAATTGAAAAATACACTTTGAATGATGAATAGGAGATAGAAGAAATCAGGAGAGAAATTTAAAAATTCTTAGAATTAAAGCAGAATAGAGATACAAATATAGAATCTCTAGAACATTATGAAGGCAGTGCTAAGAAAATAGTTTATAGCTATGAATGTCTGTATTAAAAAACCAGAAAGATTTCAAATAAATAAGGTAATAATGCATTTCAAGACCCTAAAAAATTAAAACAATTCCAAAATCAGTAAAAGAAAGAATTTAAGATCAGAGCCCAAATCAATCAAATACAGAGGAAAGTTGGGCATAGTGGCACACACCTGTAATCCCAGTAGCTTGGAAGGTTGAGGCAGCAGGATCAAAATTTGAAGCCAGCTTCAGCAACTTAGCAAGGCCTTAAGCAACTTAGATTCTGTCTCAAAATAAAAAACAAAAAGGGTGGGGATGTGGCTCAGTGGTAAAGAGCCTCTGGGTTCAACTCCAGGTACAAAAAGAAAAAACAAAAAGTAAAAGAAAATAATACAGGGCTGGGGTTGTAGCTCAGTGGTATAGTGCTTGTGTGTGAGGCACTGGGTTTGATCATCAGCACCACATAAAAAAATAAAGTTACTGTATCCATCTACAACAACAAAAAAATACAAAGGCAATGAAATAGTTGATTCTTTTTTTTTTTTTTTTTTTTTTGTTTTTGGGATTGAACCCAGGGGCACTCCCCCACTGAGCCACATCCCCAGC
>JAJEJO010000136.1:675101-692254 GCA_020662805.1 Glaucomys volans
ACTATTTTTGTTTATTTTGAGATTACAAGAATCGCTACAGAAAAAAATCTAACTTTTGAACTTAATTTTAAGTGAAATTGAATGTTTACCTTAACCTGGAATGAGATGAGAGGCAGAGTTTTAACTTAGCTAAGGTGACTTCTTGACAAATCTTAGGTAAGTTTCTATTTTTGAAATTAGTCTTAGTCTCTTACTTGAATATTATTTTATAAAAGTTTTATGTATAATTTTTGAATCAATATGAATTAGTTAGCATAATTAATCATTACATCAAAAACATGAATTAAATAAATTAAGAGAGCTTTTAACCCCCTTTAGAGGGAAAGTGGAAAAAAATTTTTATATCTTATATTGTCAATCTTTAAGCCAGGTTCTCTTTATTTTTTTATTTATTTATTTTTTTTTGGTACTGGGGATTGAACCCAGGGGCACTCCCCCACTGAGCCACATCCCCAGCCCTATTTTATATTTTATTTAGAGTCAGGGTCTCACTGAGCTGCTTAGGGCCTCGCTAAGTTGCTGAGGCTGGCTTTGAACTCACAATCCTCCTGCCTCAGCCTCCCAAGTGCTGGGATTACAGGCGTGCGCCACCGCGCCCGGCTGAAATAGTTGATTCTTTTAAAAAATAAACAACTGATAAACTTTTAGCCAAATGCACCAAAAGAAAAAGACCCAAATTAATAAAATTAAAGATAAAAAAGGAAAAATCACCACTGTCATCACAGAACTACAGAAGATCATTAGGAACTATTTTGAAAACTCACACTCCAATCAACTGGAAAACCTAGAAGAAATAGATACATCTCTAGACACATATGAATTGCCAAAGTTGAATCAAGAGGACACAGAAAACCTTAAACAGACCAATAAGCAATAAGATTGAAGTAGTAATAAAAAGTCTTCCGGAGAAAAAAGTCTGGGACCAGATGGATTCTCAGCTGAATTCTACCATACCTTTAAAGAAGAATTAATGCCAATGTTCTTCAAGTTCCATGAAACAGGAAAGCGTAGAACACTTCCAAATTCATTTTTTGAAACCAGTATCACCTTGATACTAAATCCAGAGAACACATGAAGAAAAGGAACACATTAAATCTAGGAACACATTAAAGAAAACTACAGACCAATATCCCCAATGAACATAGTTGTAAAAATCAAAAACATACACCAACAGGTTAAGAAGATTGTACATCATGGCCAAGCTGTTTTTCCTCCTGGGATGCAAGGATGGTTCAACACACACAAATCAACAAATGTAATTCACCACATAGAATTAAGGACAAAAATCATAAAGTCTTCTCAATAGATGCAGAAAAAGTCCTCGATAAATTTTAGCACCTATTCATGATAAAAATGCCAAACGGACAAAATGAATTTACTTCAACATCATAAAGGCTATATACAACAAACCCAAAGCCAATATCATAGTGGGGAAAAACTAAAAGCATTCCCTCTAAAAACAGGAACAAGACAAGGATGTTCACTCTCACCACTCCTATTTAATAAAGCATTTGATATTGCAGCCAGAAAATAGACAAGAGAAGGAAAATTAAAGGGAAACAAGAAAGGAAGAGGAAGGCTAATAAATGTGATACTGCTGTCTGGAGACCATCCCAGGGCAGGATATAGCAATTGTGGTGCTGTCATTTGTAGAACTCTCTTCTAGGTAAAGAACAGTCCCTCTTCTCATATCTTGAACATACAAGGTAGGCCACTCTCAATCACACAGAAGTTGCCAAATCAAGCAAAACTTATGAAAACCATCTAAGGTGCATTACTACATCATCTCAAGGGCAGATACTGTGAATATCTGTGTTTGCTCATACTTCTTTCCCATATCCCCAGCTGCCACCTACATTTAGACCTGGTCTTGCCTCCCATAATAAGCATGATGCGGCGTTTCTTTGAGGGATGAAAAGCTGGGCCCCCTCAGCTTGGTTGTACCGGGACCCAAATACCAAGAAATTACAGTAAAGCTATATAGTAAACCATTTTAGCTTTATCTGTGGTGTCACATCAGAAACGCTTTGGTGTCAGAAGGTATTATATATGGTTTCCATTTCACAACTTTTCTGAGTTTCTACTTTTACCAACCAGTATGAAAGTATTTTGACATTTAGCATTCACTATGGCTATACATCAAGAGGCAACGGCTGAATATCAGCCCTGCTCAACAATCTTTACAGACATTATTCTTACAGAGCTCAAATACAAGGGAAGTTAGGAAAAAATCCCCATGTAGCAAGCAAAAAAAAAAAAAAAACCCTCAAAATTCAAGATAATGGTTACTCTTGAAAGAAGAGATGGCAATTTTCCATTTGCACAGTTGGGTGACAGATTTGTTTATTATACACAATTTTCATAAGAAACTCTCCTTAGTGTTGACATTCTGGGTTTTCCAAATCAATTTGTCATAGACCCAACTCTCTACACAAAACTGTAACCATCTTACAAGGAGTGAGAAACCTTGACAAATTGAAACTGTGCTGAAATCAAGATATTATGCCTTAGAATTCCCTATTTATATCTAAAGAAAGGAATAAAACTAATTTGATGTGACTTTTGCCTAGGAACCTATTGTTAATTACCCAATATATTTTCCTCCAAATGCTCATATTTCTAGTATTTTTAAGTTTGTTAAACTTCCCAGAATTTGTTCTCCAAAATTATGTTCTATGTTTCCTAATTGCTGATAGTGACTATTCTTTTTTAACAAGTCTGAGTTCCTTTTCCTTTTGTTGGTATTGTTGAGAAGCTTTTATCTTTCCTTAGCAAGCAATATTTATTTCCTCCGATCTTACTTCAGATAGGTAGAAGCCCTTTTCATTGTCTTGAGCAGTCATTGCTGCTTCCCACTCCCACCCCCAGACCTGTTTATCTAAAGCTATAACATTTGACACTATTTTCC
This sequence comes from Glaucomys volans, assembly GCA_020662805.1. Classification (NCBI taxonomy): domain Eukaryota; kingdom Metazoa; phylum Chordata; class Mammalia; order Rodentia; family Sciuridae; genus Glaucomys; species Glaucomys volans. Next base: position 678,010 of record JAJEJO010000136.1, read on the forward strand.
TGCTATTTTCATTGTTCTGTGTCCTTACTTCCAAGCTTGGCATTGATCTCTAAATTTTCATCTCAACAATTGCAACCTCTAACTGTTCAGGATCTATCCTGAGTTTTTCCTTTTTGGGTTAACAGAAGTTTACAGTCATAGTTTCACTTGACTAGGTGACTCTTCTGAATAATTAGACTTTCTTAAAGTTAAAGATCATGTGTGACTAATTACAGCAAATGTTCTCTTTCTGTGCTCAGAAATGCCAGGAAGCATGGGTACTCTCCCTGACTGGAAACAAGCAGAAGCATATGAAATGCTGGTTCAAGTGTGGTGGCTAGATTAGGCTATGTGGTCCAGGGACAGCTGTTATGGAGAGAGAGGATAAGATGATGTAAAAGCAGCCTGCAACATGGCTACTGTTGAACAAATATAAATTATTACATGCAATTTAAATTCACTCTAACGTAGTAATTTATTCTCTTTGGGGAAAACTTCAGAGAATATAAAATCAGAATAAAATTGCTAAAACTGCTTTCCAAAAATGTGGCTCCACTTCAGGAACTTATCTTTTACTCTTTGTATTATCTGAAATTTAGCACACTGAAGAACAAAATCATCACATCTTTTTGGTTCACATACCAAAGAAAGATACAACTTAACTGGCCATGAAAAGATTGTTTTATTCCATGAAAATATTCTCAACGGAGAACACTATCTTAAACAATTTACCATTAAGAAATCAACATGTGCACAAAGAGTAAAAATTACTGAAAATTTTAAGATTTCTTTTAGACAATTCACATGTTCAAAATTTAAGAATGATTTAAGAATGATTTAAACTGTGCAAGTACAAATGTCTTTCCTATCGTAATAACCCATATACAGGTTGCACTATTCCACACGAAGGAACCTGCCTCCTTCCGAAGCAAATTCTGCTTTTAGAAAAACAAACAGTAGCTTCAAAAGAACAGTTAGTCCTCACAAGAAAGCCTTAAACTTTGCCCTCTATGGCTGTTAGCCAAAAACACATAAGCACTGCAGGCTTTGCACAGAAGACAAACACAGCCAGATCACATTTCCTTCTCATTGCTAACCTTTTAAAATAAAAATAGCACTAGATTTTAAAACTACTTCATGTAGTCCGTCAGTATTGAATAATGTCACATTATATAAATAACCCTGTAACGAGATTCAATATCTAAACTTTATAGTTTACTAGCCTCAAAAGTAATACACTATACATCAGCTGTGTAACAGTGGTGTACTTGATCTTAGGAAGGCATCAACTTTCACACAATTGTCATTCAGCTTTAGTATAACTGGTAGTATGATTCAAATAACACTGGGAAAATTTTATTAAAGAAGTCACACAGCTTCTAAAATATTGCTTAAAATCCAATAATACACAAACCATTTCACGTTCTTTCTCCCATCAAAACAGTAAAGAACCAAATTAACGAAGCTTCAGTGGTACAAATAACTCCCCACCCACCCATCTCCCTATTACAACATCACTAAGAAATTAGTTCAGATACAAGTCATTAACAGAACCACAAATGCGAGGCATGACAACATGAGCAATAGGGACACTAAGGACAATTATATTTACAAGTATAAACATACAGAAATTTCCGTTTTACAAGTAAAAGTGCACAAAGATCATTACAAAGTTTCACTAAATTTCATCTGATTCAAACAAAAGCATCAACTGGAAACAGACTATCATTGCAATAATCAAATGAGATCATTATAACCTCAAATTAAAAGACAATGGGGGAGGTTCGTAAAACTTCTCAAAAAAACACTAAGTAAAATGGACTTCAACATGTCTGTAGTTTGATGCATAAATTTGAAGATGCACCATCGTATATGGTAGAGCTCTAAAAGCTACCTACCGAGGCTACATCGGCAGCTGCAACAGAGCTGCAGAGTTAAAGGAGGTCTCACGGAGCTGACACAAAGCCCTTTGTGGGATACTGTAGTGGTAGTGTTGGCAATCAACAGATTTAGGCACTCTAGTTTAAGGCAGCATTTGAATGGAAGCAGCTGACTTTTGAAACAGTCCTTTGTCTTGAGGTGGTGAGTATCTTCTGTGTTTATTATGCCAGGACTTCAGTGCTGACTATAGATTCTTCCCAGACTGAGGTGCTGAAGATGTATCACGTTTCAAAGAGTTCTTTCAACTGGGCTGTAGGCTAGAGCAGAGATGTTTTCTTTTTCTTATCATAAATACTTCAGGTTCACAGACCACGTCTTCATGCCAAAATTGGAATGTTTGCAGTGGGGAAGTTATAGCAGCATACACAAATAACTAAGATGGAAACATTAGTGCTGGAGATGTTTGACAAAGTGATCTGCACTACAAATGTAAAACAAAACAAAGGCTTTGACATGAACAAGGGATTATAAAGACATGCCTGAAAAATCTAAATCTCATCACTCTAGACATGCAACAGGATGTTAAGCAAGCACGGAGATGGCGCAGGCAGACACTGACACATGGCAAGGATTCTAACAGAAGATGGGTCTAAAAACCAATTAAAACAGAGCTGGATGGAGACAGTCTTGTTAAGACAATCAAATATAAGACAAATTTTTATGACAGCTCTGCATTCTCTGTGATTTGGATGCCAGTAAAATAAATGGAAAAAGGGTCAGCCATTATTGGCCCTTTTCTTTCTTCTATGTTAATAATTGTGAACTAGGAATTTAAGGATTGGTATTATAACAATTTTTTAAAACAATGTATGGAAGTGCTAATGAAGTTAGTAAAAAAAAAAAAAATCATGTCTGCATGCACTCATGCAACTTGCTTCTCTCACTCTTTGTGCCTGACAACTCTAATACCCTCCCCCCAAAAGCAGCTGCAATGTAACCTCCTTCAACATCTTGCCCATTTCCTCAGAAACCCTCTTCAGGAACCTGCAGTCCAGGAGGAAAAAGAAAAGAAGAATTACTGAAGACCTTTGGTAAGACCAAAAGGGTGTTCAGCTTAAAGTGTCTGTCCCAAATGTCTCTATAATCATTTTATAGTCAGCTACTGAAAACACCAGAAAAATGTGAAACTTGAGCAAAATCATGGACCAGTCTCATTGCTTCCTCCCTTTGCTTTCCCACACAATTAATTCAGGGTGTGATCATATGACTAGCACACACAATACTTGATTGTACAGTGTTTCCAACAAATGCCTGTTGAAATTAACTGGAAAAAAAATCTATTTTAATAACTGCAACCCAGCTAAAATTAGGCCATCAGTGGTAGTACAGATATTTTCCCTTGGCTTAATCAAAAAAGTTATTTCTCTTCAAAAAGTAAACATTGCCAGTACTTCTCCATTCAAGATTTCCTCTGTCTTCACTGATTTGGAATACATTTTCCTGCTAAATGCTAAATAATCACTAAGGTGATATTCCCAAAAACCATTTGCAAGATGAAAAACACAGATTAATTTGGAAGCAATTTTGTGCATTATTGAAAATTACCAGTAAATCTGAAAACATTTTCAGGTCTTAAAGCTGTTTTATTCAGATAAGAGCTAGACCAGGCAGGGCATGGTGGCACATGCCTGTAATCCTAGCTACTTAGGAGGTTGAGGCAGGAGGATCACAAATTAATTGTTGAAATTAACTGGAAAAAAATCTATTTTAACAACTGCTGATCCAGTTAAAATGAGGCCATAAATGGTAAGAACTGTGAATGCATGCTAGCAGGGCAAGAGGTCCTGGGTTCAATCCCTTGTATCACCAAAAAAAGAAAAAAAGAAAAAAAAAAGTTAGATCAGGTGATACATTTTGTAGACTTCTTGATTAAACTACTACTTAGACCATACACTAAGTGCTTATTTTCTTCCTTTAGGAAACCAATATTAAGAATAGGGAGGAAAATGAAAATGATCATGTTATTATCTAACTATTACTTTTTTCCCTAAATACTGAAGCTATAACTTTGAACACCTACAACAAACCACTCTTTTTGGAAGTCAGTTTTCTACAATATTTCAGAGCAGTTTTACTTATGTGAATTCACCAGTCACTGTGTCTTCTGGAGCAAAACAGATGGGGGAATATTCTACCTATGGATTCCTGCCCAACAAGCCAAATTCTATATTTCTAGGCAGAAAAACACAAATCCTTCACAGAGACTTAAGCAGGACATAAAACAAAGGTATCAATTAAGCTTCACACCAACACTACTCAAACAGAAAGGCATCACAAAAACAGCTTCTTGTGATATTCACATCTCTTAAGATCAAGCCTGCATTTAGCTCACATAGTGAACAATAAATTGGGATGCCCTTTTAGATTTTCTTACGTTTTCTGACCTGTTAAATGTGTTTTCACTTTATGTTATCATTTATATCATACCATCTATTTATGTCATACATGGCACAAAGCTGCCTGGTTATTTTAGATATAAGTTACTGCACCTTTACTGTTTTTCTCTAGAGTTACATCTATGTACGATGTCGGAACGTAGCCCTCTTCACCGTTCTGTCTCCTGGCTCTTGTCCATCCATCACCTTTGTCCTCCTCAATAATGTAAAGAACTTCCCCTTCTTTCATTGCCAGAGTTCCTTCATTATGTCCTAGATGAGAGTTTTCACAGCACAAGCATAATTTAAGCACAGTGATTATTTTTAATAAAAGCCATAAATACACAAAAATACATAAAATACTAGATTTCAATATACCTGCCCATGAGCTCACAGATTCTCACTAGCAATAATATTTCTGTAATGTTTTGTAGTTTCTCCAACACTTTCATACACTTTCTCATTTGAACTACACATATGAGGTTTTCTCATTGGAACTACACATAAACCTATTACCCCTATGTAATAGATGAAGTAAGTGAGCTACAGCAACATGGGATTTGACAGGGTAGTCTAACTTCCATTTTACTATTCCAATTGTAATACTTTCCTGATTTGGAGTAGTGCTGCTATCAAAAATTCACAAGGTAAAAAACAGTAGACGGAGACACAGTATTACCCTATGTATATGTAAGATTATATGAATCGTGTGAATCTACATTGTGAAAAAAGATATATTCCCTGCAGTATAATGATATCAAAATAGGTTCTACTGTCATGTATAATTAAAAAGAACCAATTAAAAAAAATTCACGAGGCATGGTTCAGGAAAATAGTAATAAGACAGTGGGCAAAAAGAAAGGATATAGTTCAAAGAAAACAGAAAAAAACAGAAATTTAACTATGGTGATGGCAGAAGCAGAATACCCCAAAACACAAACTTCAAGATATCATTAGTATCAGGATTCCCCTTCTTTCATCACCCTCACCTACTCCCAATCTGCTTAGTAGTAAGTGTTCCTAAGTAGAATCCTCATTCAAAATATGTGAAAATCCTTCCCTATTCTCTAGAATACATTAGAAAACTCTCAAATATAATATATTTGCTCAGAATGAGGAGTAACTAAAGACTATTTTATTATTTTATATTTTGGCTATGCTGGGAATCACACCCAGGGCCTCAAATATGATAGGCATGCACTTGAACACTAAACTACATTCCCAATCTCTTTACTCAATTTCAAAAACAACACAATGGGTGGGTGAAGAAAGCCCTTACACCACCTATCATTTTACAACTTATTTATGAAGGTGTTCCTCTACTCTTGTATTAACTGAAGAAAAGGATTTTTCACGATTCAAAAGAAGGAAGGATAATTAAAAACCAGCAGAAAGCCAAAAAGCCTTAATCCCCTCACAAAATTTATTTCTAACTACCACAGAAGAGCTCGCGTTGTCAGAAGCTACCACTTGCTCTTCAGCTCTCACCTGAAACAGTGGCCTGCAGTCAGGATATAATGACAGCCTTCAACTATGCTTTACACCTGTCTCTCAATGTTTTTGTTTTTGTTGTTGTTTGTTTGTTTTGCGGGGCTGGGGATTGAACCCAGGGTCTTGTGCTTGCAAGGCAGGCACTCTACCAACTGAGCTATATCCCCAGCCCCTTTCAATGTTAATAAACTGCAAGGAACATGAAGTGACATCTACCAGCCATCCACATCCTCAGTTGGGTTACATGCCAAGGTGCATCAACTATGTTAATATGTGAAAGTATTAGAGATATTCTGTATTGACCAAAGTTGACAGAAAATAACCTAAATTAGACATTAATAACAGGTAATTTTCTTTCAATTCCAGGTGTGGAAAAAATTAAAACAATTAAAACAAAAGCATGCATATTAATGAACTGGAGTTATAATTTTTTGATAATGTATTATTCAGCTAAGGATACTAAAGTAAGTGACAAATGCACTTAGACTTTAAGGAACCTACTTTATCAAATATAATAAGAACATCATGGGGCTGGGGTTGTGGCTCAGTGATAGAGCGCTTGCCTCACATGTGTGAGGAACGGGGTTCAATTCTCAGCACCCCATATAAACAAATAGAACAAAAATCCATTGACAACTAAAAAATATTAAAAAAAAAAAAAAAAAAGAACATCATACCATCAAAAGGGTAGATAGCTTTGCAGTGTCCAATAGCAGGCAAGGGGTCATCATCCTCAAATTCATCATCAAACTCATGGTGACCATGCTGTTGGGGTGGCCCACGGACTTCTTGGTTTGCATCATCAGTGTAACTTCCCTCAGGACTAAAACCATAAAATTATCTCTGTCAAGTATCACAAACATGAGAACTGTTCCCCTATTATCTATAAAAGTTGATCTAAAGATCAGTTCAGAAAATCAGCTATAGATGACATGTTTTCACATTAAGCCCTATTTTCTTAAATGTTGACTATATAAAATGCTTCTAATACAGACTGTTTCTTTACTGAACTTCCTGAATTTAAAAAAAAAAATTAAAAGATTACAATGATCCAGGCACATAGGAATACTCAGTAAGTACACCTCACTATTACTGGGGTTTAAAGATAAAATGGAAAAATGTAGTAGATAGTTGTCTTACATCATACCAGATCTATCATCCCCTCTTTTGAGGGGAAAAAAGAAAAACTACAATTTCTCTGGGAACCTACCCAATCATAAAGTCATTTTTAGTGTGGATCAAGAGAGAACATGAGCACAGTACTTGTGTGGTGGGAATGAACAGTTTACCAATAGTGCTATAACTCAATCAGGAATAAGCAGTACACAGAGAACTCTGCCTGGGACTGCTACAAGAGAAGTTCACTCCCTTTTCACTTTGAACCTAGAGGAAAACTGCTTAGAGCTTTGAAGGATCACCAAATGGAGCCTAAAATGAAGTCAACACTTAAGGGACACCTGAGCGGTAGTAAGAAACCAAGACGTTAAGGATATCATCTGGGATTTCCCTTGAATAATCCAGTGAAACCCATTTTCACTCTAGGCTGATTATGAGTAAAATATTCATTCTGCTACTTAAAGTCAAGAGACTCCTACTTAAAATAAGACATAAAGTTAATTTCTAATTAATCACATTAATGGGGAAGTTAGTAACTTAGAAAATCCAAAAGAACAGATAATACAAAGGCATTTATTTTAAAATATATTTTGTATCAATGGAAAAAATATTAAAAAGTTTTTGCTAAAATATTATTGAATGGAAAAATTTTAGGATTCGATTTAGTTAACACTTTCAGTAAGCCTGAAAGACACATTCATATACAACACATGCCAGAAAGACTAACCTGGTTTTATCTAATACCAAAACAAAAACAAAGCCAAAACACAACAGTTACTTGTGTGTTCTTTTTAAATTTTATTTTCATATAGGGTCTCATTAAGTTGCCCAGGATGGCCTTGAACTTGTGATCCTCTTACCTCAGCTTCCTGAGTAGCTGGGATTATAGGTACGCACCACTGTATCTAGTCTGAGGATCTTTCTTGACACATTGAAGATATGAAATGTTTTAAGAAGTGATGGGGAGAGAGAGAAAAGGAAGGAACTAATATTTGAGAAGGACGTACTACTATATGATTTATGTATATTATTGCCTGTATTACCAAGAACACTGTAGGATGGGTACTTTAACCTTGATTATATATTTCAGGAAAGTGAGATGTGGGAAATATTAAAAATGAACTTGCTCAAATTACACTGTGATTAAATAATAAACCAAAATATTCAAATTATTCTCTAAGATGAACCCTTATTTGTGGAATTTTTATTATGGAGATATATATATGTATGTATGTAAGTATGTATGTACATTTGTACGTACGTATGTATGTGTATATATATATATTAATTACCAATGATGTGAAAACATGGAAACTTGGCAAAATGCCAAGTTGGAAATGGTCTACACTAACTATATATACCCTTCCCCCCTTTCTTCCACAAAATTTTGAGCAACAAAAATTTTCTTCAGCATAAGTTACCCAATTCCAACTAAATGACTGACCACAAGCATATGAAGCCCTCAGCACAATGCCTGGCATGCTCTAGACCCTAGATGTAATAAATGCCAGTTATTTAGACAAGGAGAAGGAGTTAAGTAGCTCAGTGTGACTTCTGATACTCAAAAAGCCATTTTATTTTGAGTTAGAGGAAGAAAGAGAAAAGTTTCCCAAAACTTTCATAATTTTATTTTTTCTCAATGGGCTTCCATGCAAAAACAAATAAAAGCTACCAATCTTAAAAAAAAAAAAAAAAAAAAGTTACCCATCTCCATCTAAACCATATGGAAATCTTCCCATGTCTAAGGTTCTTATGGCCCAAATTGTAGTTCCAAGAATTTTCTTTGTTCCTAGCTCTGGTTTTGGATGCATGATAGACTAGAATTTAATGCTACACCTACAACTAATGTTAAAGGATCAGAAAATTACTTAGGTTCAAGAAAATTAAGTTATTAAATGCCAAACTTATTAAATTTGATAACTATATGAAGTTTAGAACAAAGGTTGTGAGGAAAGTTTGGAAAACAGAAGAAACACCTATAAAAAAACAAAAATAATGACCTTTCTCGTCCCTGTGTAACAAGATGATTTATGTCACTGCTGTGTCGTCTGTCTCCTCTCCCACCTGTTTTGCCTTCAACTTCAGAAAGCCAAGCCTTAGGGAAGAGGAAAAACAACAACAACAACAAAAAAAAAAACCCAAGGTCAATAAATTATGTTCAAAAATTCATAAGATACCCTGCATTTAAAGATGTGCTTTTAGGGCTGCGATTGTGGCTCAGTGGTAGAGCACCTGCCTCACATGTGAAAGGCACTGGGTTCGATCCTCAGCACCACATAAAATGAATAAATAAAATAAAGGTATTGTGTCTATCTACAACTAAAAATAAAAATTTTAAAAAATATGCTTTGAGTTTTTATAATTATGTGATTTTTTTTTTTTTTTTTTTTTTTTGGTACCAGGTATTGAACCCAGGGGCGCTTAACCACTGAGTCACATCCTCAACCCTTTTCATACTTTATTTAGAGACAGGGTCTCACTAAGTTGCTTAGGGCCTCACTAAGTTGCTGAGGCTGGGCTCTGAACTCGAGATTCTCTTGCCTCAGCCTCCCCAGCCACAGGGATTACAGGCATGCGCCCACTGTACCCAGTCAATTCTGTGATTCTTGGAGATGAGAAATCTTTGTTCCAGCTTGGTCAATGATCAACTTTATAGCTCATTTTTAAATAATAGCATAAATATTTAGTTTTATATAAAGGTTTAAAATTAAAAATCAATGAGGCATAAACTAAAGATTATATACCATAATGATGCATTTATTTATTTATTTATTTATTTAGGAACCAGGGATTGAACTCAGCGGGACACTCGGCCACTGAGCCACATCCCCAGCCCTATTTTGCATTTTATTTAGAGACAGGGTCTCACTGAGTTGCTTAGGGCCTCGCTAAGTTGCTGAGGCTGGCTTTGAACTCGCGATCCTCCTGACTCAGCCTCCCAAGTCGCTTGGATTACAGGCGTGCGCCACCACGCCCGGCCATAATGATGCTTTTAGATCATAACTTCTAAAATTAAATATAAGTACTGGAACATTAATTTTAGCAAAACCAATCTATCATAACAAAGCTTAGGAAAATAATTTATCACAGACAACTGCTGAAAACCAAATTTACCTCATTCTTATGAATTTCCATTCTCAGGCGGTCAATGTTATTCATAGTCTCTGCTAATTTAGGCTGCAAACTCCCTGGATCCCCCATTTGTGGATTTTTCTCATATACATCTTTCATTTTGTTGAGTGCATCTCTGAAAAAAAGAAGGAAACCACAGAATTAAATATTCACTTCATGTCCTTTTAGATGAGAGTTTCATTTGACTTTGGGACCTCAAATGCAGCTTAATCTTACTTAGTCACATCTCTTTAAAGTTTAGTCAAATATTACCTAATTAAAGACAATTTGCATAAAGCTTATAATGTATAGAGTCAGTAATGTATGGAAATGATCTTTTAAAACACTTGTAATACTAAAACAGAGTAAGTTCATTTCTCTTTTCTTAAAGGAAATTATATATACCTGTATACAGACATACATATGCCTATTTATATATATATTTATATAGATAGATAAACACATACACATAAGTTTTAAAAAACAGCTGGTAAAATACTCAAATATTTTTAAACCTATCAAGTTCCAAATGAAACTCATATTCCCACCTAGCTACTCTATTCAATCCTTATCTCAGTTCACACATCATCACCATCCTCCCACTCATCCATGCTAGAAATAGGAATGCCATCTTTAATTTGTTCCCTTCCTTCTATAGTCAGTCATTTGCCGACTCCTCTTAACCCATCTCCTCTTCTCTAATCACACTACAATATTTTATGCCCAATCACAGCTCCTTGACTGTAACATCTGACACTATTGACTAACATGTCTTTTCCTTCATGACCTAGAGGTTACATTTTCTTTTCCTCCTCCTCACTTTTGCTTTCTTACAATCTCTCTCATTGCCTCCTTCTTCTTTGTTCAACTTTTAAATGTCTGTTACATAAAATGACAGAGGTTTCTTTTCATCTCATCCTACACTCCTCTTTGAAGATGATTTCTTACTGTTTTAATACCACCCATCTTAAGAAGATTCTCAAATGCATATCTTCAGTCCTCTTTCTCTCCCAAGTTCTAGATTCATATTTCCAAACTCAATTGCACACTTCCAATATTTTTCACATATTTCAAAAATTGACATAAATAAAACCATTATCTTCATCCCAAATTTGTTTTTCTTACTGTTTCAATTAATTCTACATGACTATCCTGAGCTATAAGGCATTAAAATCTCTTCTATTTTTCTCTTCTCTGATATCCAATCAGGTAAAAAGTCCAACCTACTTTGCTTTGAAATGATTCCTATCTATTCCTCTTTTCTGCTCCATGCCATGACTTAATCTAGGTTTTTGGCATCACTCACAGGAACTGTTATGAAGTTCCCTAACTAGTGTCCCTGTCTCCAATATCCTTCCTTTATTATGTACTCTTTTTACTACTTTACCTTTCTTCAGAGTACAGAGTTGCTTAGAGCATTTGCCTAGCCCTAGGTTCAACTCCCAGTACCACTCCCTCCAAAAAAAGTCAGAATAAAATTCCCCAATACCTACAGTACTCCACAAAAAAAAAGCATTCAGGACTTTGCTTAAGTCATCTCACATCTTTTTACCCTCATTCTCTGATATTACACTCCATATAATTTTCAATAAAGTTTTCCTGGATTAGAAAGAATTCCAAACCTCAGCAAGAACACATCTCTGTGATTTTATTCTTGCCTCTCCCCACATCCCTGAATGCTTCTTCTCCTCCTCATTTTCTTCTTTAATTAACAAAATCCTATTCTATCAAGGTTCAATTCCAATGCTCTGAAGACAAGCTGGCTAGTGTTGCGATGTTAACTCTGACATTTACCAGCTATCTAATCTTAGATAAAATATGTATTTATTTCATACCCAGTTTCTTCATCTACATAATAGGAACAACAACTTCAGAGGGCTATTTTCAGGAATTCAATAATGTGTTGCATGTAAAATGCCTAGCTCAGTACCTGGTACATAATCATCCTTCCATAAACATTTATTTCCTAGACCACAATTCTCTCTTCCCAACTCTCTCCCCAGTGAAGTCTTCCCTAAATATCTCAGTAAAACTTCATCATTCTTTCCTCTAAGTTCCCTTAGAAGTTTCTATCTCATATTAGCAGCTATCACAATCTAGCATGGATAAAAATTAAGTTGTCAGTTTTGTCTTTCTCCATTTAGAGTGTGAACTTCTTAGGATCGAGGACTATGTTTTCTTCATTTTTAAATCTTCTTCTACAGTCCTCACACGGGCTATCATAAATGGTAAGCATGAAATAATTATTAGACCCAATGTTGTAATTTTCCAGACTATTTATATACTGCTCAAGTAAATACTTTAAACATTCTAAAATTCTTTATACTAATATAGATGATATTCATTGTTCAGTTTCTGTACTTGTGAATCTGCCTACCTGCTAAAATTTATTTGTAAAACCCAAACTGATATTCAAAGTGCTTTCCTGGTCACTCATGGACACACACAGGACAGAGAAATAGTCAAGTCACTGGAGGTACATTCACATTTCCAACTGTGGTCACACAAGGAGATACTTTGCCTTCTTGGTTCTGCTCCCATATTCTGAACAAATGGCCTTTTTGCAACCTATTTATGTAGTGCCATGTTTTTCAGATTTTTGGGGCCTTTTTTTGGTGATATGGGTGTTTACAGTGGCTCCCACACACAGTACTAAAATGTTGCCTAGTGTTGTCTAGTGTTATAATGTTACTTAAGGAGAAATCAAGTCGAACCCAGGGCCTTGAGCTTGTGAGGCAGGCACTCAACCAACTGAGCTATACCCCTGGCCTGAAATCAAGTCTTAAGTAAGCTTTGTTAAGCATGAGTTACACTGTAATTGGCAGGATTCAAATGTTAATGAATCAACAATATATATTAAATAAGGTGTCTTTAGAGAAACATATAGAAAACAAGGTTATGTTATCTGTTGATGAAAAAGGTGGATCAATGGTTACTGGCGTCTAAAACTGTATTTCCCTTTCCCCAAGGAGCATTGTTTTAATAGTCAGCAATTTCGTGCTCATGGTAACTTTACAGACCATCAGCCACCGCAAAGAATGAGAAATGACTGTACTATAAAATTTCATTTACGTATCTATCACACTTGATACGCTTTTTTGGGAGGGACAGGTACTGGGGGCTGAACTCAGGGGCACTTTATCACTGAGCTACATCTCTAGCCTTTTTGAGATGGAGTCTAAGTTGCTCAGGCTGGCCTTGAACTTGCAATCCTCCTGCCTCTTCCTCCAGAGCTGGGATTACAGGCATGCACCACCACACCTGGCTCCTGATACACAATTTTCAGCATCAAAACTTCAATCTTCAATCTTTCATGCTTCGGTTTAAGTTCCAATTTTGTGTTCAGTGAGTAAGTCACCAAATCATTGTAATCATGTAATCATTTATTCATCATAAATAACTCCATGTTCACTTCTTAAAAACTGAATAAAGGAAAATTTGGAAAAGAAAAAAATTAAAGCACAAGTGAGTGAATATGAAGCTGTAAATGATGGCGCAATATCTACTTATTTATACTACTAATATGTGTGTGTGTATTTTTTTTTTTTTTTTGGTACTAGGGATTGGTACACTTAACCACTAAGCCACATCTCCAGTCCTTTTTAAATATTTTTATTTATAGACAGGGTCTCACTGAGTTGCTCAATGCCTCTCCAAGTTGCTGAGGCTGGCTTTAAACTTGGGATCCTCCTGACTTAGTCTTCCAAACCACTGAATACCACTGGATTGTAAGTGTGTGCCACTGGACCCAGCTGCCAACATTTTTGCAGCCAACAAAATAATTATAGCCTCAGGTTGCTATTGAATTCAATGTATACACCAAAGCAAAATAAAATTTTTATAGTACACGAGATAGTTAGCATTGGTGAAACTACTCTTGAAAATGAATCATCAAGCAATCTTACAAACTTATGAAAGGAATAAGTATATATTAATAAACACCTAATCTGTAATTAATTATAATCTCTGACATTTCATTTTCACCTATGACACAGCACACAAAATTTTTGCTTAGGAGTATATATTTCTCTCAAAAGACATTTCAAATGGGATACCCAGTTTTATTCTTTTTGGTATGTGGCTAGAGATCAAAATCAAGCCCCTAGGGGCTGGGGATGTAGCTCAGTTGGTAGAGTACTTGTCCTGTAAACACAAGGCCCTGGATTCAATCCCCAGCACCACAAAAAAGAAAGAAAGAAAGAAAGAAAGAAAGAAAGAAAGAAAGAAAGAAA
>JAJEJO010000136.1:692264-715236 GCA_020662805.1 Glaucomys volans
AAAGAAAGAAAGAAAGAAAGAAAGAAAGAAAGAAAGAAAGAAAGAAAGAAAGAAAGAAAGAAAGAAAGAAAGAAATCAGACCCCCATACATGTTAGGCAAGCACTCTACCACTTAGCTACCTTCTCAGCCTAGGATGTTATGATTTTTGAAACCATCTACATACACATCTGAAAAAAGTACATTCTGAAAGAAATAATGATAGAGAAGATTAAAGAACACTACTTTTGGTCTGATTCTTTCTGGAGTTCCCTGTTAAGTTCATCAATGCGCTGCTGCAGTTTTTTACGTCTCTGTTCTGGTGGCAGATGACTAAAATCTTCTAGCGCTGGACCCTGAAAAGAAGCTCTAAATCATTATTAAAGACATTTTCAGGAAATTTTATTTCTAAAATTTACTATAAAATAAGAATATATACAAATTTAAAGTTTCATTTCAAATGTCTTAAATAGTCCTCTTTTTAAAAATAACAGAACAAATCTACATAGATGTGTGTATTGATGAAAGCAATTATATTGAAGAGTTCACATTTCAGTCATTTCTTAGAACCATAAAACAAAATAGGTAAAAATATAACCAAATATAGATGATTGGTAATTACTAGTATCACATTACTTTCAAGTCTTGGCAGAGTTAAAATGAATACATATGAATTTTCTTACAGCAACAACAACAAAATGGAAACACATAACATTTCTTATCTGTACAAGTTACTTCAACGCTGCACATCACCACCTTTGCAAATCAAACCCACTGTCATAGGATGCCACAAATGTTCAAACTAAAAACATGTAGAACTTATAAAACTGAGTTAAGTAAGCAACTTACCTCATAAAACAACTAATTAATGAAATGTACTTCAATATTGCATTATAGTCTTTGACTACATTCATTATACCATTCTTCAGAATCAAGACATATCTGATCATTAAAAAACAAAAGGTAGAACTATCCAACAAATAACAATTATATTCCTACATGGAATACACTTTGAATTTTCCTTATGTAAAAACAATAACATACTTCAGCTATCTATGGAAGAAAGATATAATCCAAAGAAAGGATTTGTTCTTTAGGAAAGATTTTTGGTGTTTAAAGTTTGTTGATTTCTTTAAATATATATTTTTAGTTGTAGTTGGACACAATACCTTTATTTATTTTTATGTGGTGCTGTATATTGAACCCAGTGCCTCACACATGCTAGGCAAGCACTCTACAACTAAGACACCACCCCAGCGCTCCTTTTTTGATGTTCTGATAGTCAAGAAATTATATGATTTAAGAAAAAGTGCTGGTATTTAAATGTAAACTTTTTACTCAAATGATGTTTTTCCTCTTAAATGTTGTTTTAGCCACTTTTACTTTAGCTACATCATTTGAAATTACAACAGAACAAAAAATAGCAAGTATTAAACCCATTTAATGTAAACATCTATTGTTTAATACTTCCCAAATTAATGATACCTATTATTTTTCATTTTTCTTTTTAAAATGGTTATTTTAAGAATATGAATATAGGGCTGGAGATGTGGCTTAGGGGTAGAGCACTTGCCTAGCATGTGTGAGGCACTGGGTTCAATCCTCAGCACCACATGTAAATAAATAATAAAAGGTTCATCTACAAATCAATGAATATAGTCTAATTTTTTAAAGTGTTTGCAACATGGGGAAGAAATATATTCTTGCTCTTCGGGCCACTTGTATGCTAAGCACCTTTGTATTACAAAATCCACAAGAATGCTTCACTTACTTTTCTTTTTTCCTTTGATATAAGGATCAAACCGAGGAGCACTTAACTACTGTGCTACATTCTCAGTCCTATTTATTTAATTTTGAGAAAAATGCTAGGTTGCTGAGGCTGGCCTCAAGTTTGCAATCCTCCTGCCTCAGTCTCCTGTGTTGCTGGGATTACAGGTGTGAGCCATCACACCCAGCTTATTTTTTATTTTGAAACAGGGTCTCTCTAAGTTGTTAAGGGTTGCTAAGGATGACTTTGAACTTGAGATCCTCCTGCTCTAGCCTCTCAAGCTGCTGGGACTATAGGCATGCGCCATCACACCTGGCTTCATTTACTTTTAAAGAAAACTCACTCTTAAGGTGAATCATGACCAAATGTAACATTTAATTAATAACAGAATCCTTAGAATCATTCTCCAATGACCTGCCTACTAAGGATATTCAACAAACTTGCCTACAAAAAGTAAAGCATCCTAAGTATCCTTTGCTTTTTATCTACCACTCACCAGATGTGACAACGTCAAGTAACCAAATCTGACCTAATTAAATGAATGGCAAAATTTCCAATTTGAAGTTCTTTTAAATTTAGTAGTTAATTTTCAACACAAGTTGTCAGATTTATGCCAATCTGGGGCAGAGGTTTTAAACTATTACATGTGTGCGAAAGACAAACTTCTAATTTATAGTTTTTAGAATATTTCTGAAAACCTTGAAAATGTCCTTAATGAAGAAATACATGGTACTGAGGATGTAGCTTGGTGGTGGAGTGCTGGCTGGAGTTCAAACCCCAGTACCACAAGAATAAATGAATAAATAAAAATTCTGTTACATAATGGGGAAAACAGTATTGAAAAATAGAAAAGACATTTCTGCAGTAGGCCTTTAGGGGGTGGTTAATATTTTAAAACTGACAATTTCCCATAAGTAAAACTGCCAGATTTCCACTTATCCCTAATCAAACCTTCTTATCAAATTTATTAATATCAGATGCCTATGGCACCTGTATTCCTCCCACCCCACACACACTAGGTACTGCAGGTTGGAACCCAAGGGTGTCTACTACTGAGCGACATCCCCAGCCTTTTTTATTTTTTATTTTGAAGCACTTAGTCTCACTAAATTGCCGAAGCTGGTCTCAAATTTGCAATCCTTCTGCCTCAGCCTCCTGAGTAGCTGAGACTATAGGTGTATGCCACTGTGCCTAGTCTAGGGAATTTATAAAGGTTAAATTTTAACTGTCTAAAAGAAACCAGTCTATTTTTCCAAAATTTATTTTATATAGTTCCTATACAATTCCCAATGATTTTGGTTTAGTTCTTCATAATGTAGCTCCATTAATGTCTGAAATGGTGAAAATTTCAACACACACACACACACACACACACATACACAATTAGATTATTTGTGTTTCTGTTTCCCTTTAGTGATACAGAAAAACAGCATTGACTTCATAATAAAATTAGTAGATCAATTTTCTTTCTTTCTGGAGAAATCTAACAGTACAGAAGATAAGCTACAAATAAACTTTATATGAACTTTTAAAAGAATGCTAAGAAAAATTATTTTCGCTAAATTTTTCTTCTGCCGATAGCATGAATTTTTGCAGTACCATGTAACCCTTTTTTTGTACTGGGGATTGAACCCAGGGGTGTCTAACCACTGAGCCACATCCCTAGCCCTTTTTATTTTTTGTTTTGATGCAGGGTCTCACTAAGTTCTTTGGAACCTCACTAAATTGCTTAGGCTGGCCTCAAATTTGCAATCCTTTTGCCTCAGTCTCCTGAGTCACTAGGATTATAGGAGTGTACCAACACACCCAGCTCTACCACACATGTAACCCTTAAAATAATGTAATATAATTTTATTCTTCACTATAACATGACAAGGACTCCACCCAATAACATTTAAAACTTAATGGTCCATGACAGTTAACATTTTTATTTTATAATCTATGACACTGAGAGGTACTGGCATATGTTGGACTATGGATTAAATTATAAAAAGAAAAAACACAAGGTGATAACGTGGGATGTACTTTACCACTTGTTTTGAATTAAACAAAACAATGTTTTGAGATTACTTAATGTTGGCACAATATATATATCAGCACACGTGGCTTACCATCTTCACCGACCACTGAATAGTTCAATGAAAACAGAAAGAAATGGTAAATTATTCACATGAAACTATAATACAGAAGATGCAATAACCTATACTTTATAATATTAAAATAAATCATGTACATTTTACAATCCAAACAATTATGCCAGAAAAAAAAAACAACTTTAAGCACATTTTGGAAAAGCAAATTACTTGCAAAAAAAATAAATAAATAAAACATACACTGATGATAATGGGCAGATATTTTCTAAGTTTAACTGAAACTCAAAAGTAAATAGTAATCATTCTATTAGTAATCATACATTTTCTTTGAGAATTTTTACTTAAATGGATTTTACTCATACAGCTCTTCTTTTTAAAAATACTAAGCTCTTAAAAGGTGAATATAAAAGATCTAAAATTAGCAATTTAAAAAGAAATCTTATGTGAAGTAACTAAAAAACAGAATGCCCTTCCAGTACATTAAAGAAAACACTGTATTGGATTTGTACAGTACAAAAGACTGTTTTGTATTTAAATACATCATGGTTTAGTGAAGGTAACATTTTTACTTCAGTCTTAAGGTGCTTTTTTAAATGTATGGACACTTTAAAAAAACACATTAACACCACCATAACTGAGTTACCTATAATCAAGTTTCCTATACATATTTCATAGCAGACACAAATATATAGATTGAATTTCACTCTGAAAATAAGTTTATTTTTCAGTTTTATTCTGAAATCCATATGCTTGAAAAATAACACCAAAAACATAACTATAATTTTAGCATTTATTCTTTTTGAAATATTAAACAATCTAAAGAAACCTACTACAGTACTCTTATGCTACATAAATGCCACCCACAAGCACACGCACACACACACACACACACACAGACATTCTGAGGGTTAAAAGAATTCTGCAACTGGTGTAACATCTATCATACATAAATACACACACAGTGACCCACAAGATGCAGCAAGTTTTACAAAACTAATCTTCACATTCATTGCATTTTAGCTAACAGCTTTAAAACTTTTCATTTTTTTCCTATTCTCTAAATCATGACTTTTTTTGTTTTTTGTTTTTTTTGGTGGTACTGAGGATTGAATTCAGGACATGCTATGCAAGCATTCTGTCACTCAACTATATTCCCAGTCCTTCTTAAAAATTTTATTTTGAGCCAGGGTCTTGCTAAGTTTTCCAAGCAGACCTTGAACTTGTGATCCTCCTGCCTTAGCTTCCTGAGTAGCTGGGATCACAGGTATGTGCCAAGGAACTGGGAAAAATCATGTTTTAAGAGAAGATGGTGAAATGTCAGCTATAATTTCACATAAAAAATACAAATAAATTTTAACAAGTATCTGGCAAAAATATCTACCCCTTATCTCTGATGAGTTGGCCACATATTAATGGTTATGACAATAAGAAAAGACATTTGCTATTCATTATCTTTCAGAATTTAGCTTAACATTCTTTAGACTGTCAGTAGTTTTAAGAAAGAAAAACCATAATTTATTTTGCTATGGAAAAATTTGTGGAGAGGGAAAAAATATTTAAATTAAGGAAAGACATTTGTGGCCTTCTTTAAATGTTATTAACAAAATTACATATAGGATAAGAAACAAAATTGTTTTAGTACTTATTTGACTTTTATAATAATTTTCAACAGCTAATTTCTAAGTGATGAAGTTGTTTTTCTAATTTCTACAAGAACATCTTTTAGAGAAAACAGATAATTATAGGTGAATAATCAAATGTTTCCATTTTTAACTGATTTTATTATCAAGTGGAAAATAAATTTATACACTGGCTTTAGGTGAGGATATAAGAAATTCAATTCTTTGTAAAAATCTTAGAAACATATTTTATGTGTTTTTTAAAGTAAAGTATGTTCAGTGCAAAGAAACCATACTCTCAAACACAATTATTATATACCTATAAACCAGAAATTTTAATACCCATTACATTTTAATAAATACAAAAGAGCTAAAAGGGAAATTTGGCAATTAAATAATTAGGTGTATTTCACTTTAAAATAGGACAAATTTTTGAGAACTGTACTCTGAATACTTTTAAATCTTAAAAAAAATAATTCTGGAGGTCTACATTGTTGTGAATAATATAATCGAAAAATGACTCATTATTGCTAGACAGTATATTACTTTTAAAAAGGAGTACTAAATAAAGCTCAAGTAAAGTAGAGGGTAAAAATGATTGGCTTGTTTATTAAGCAGTCAAGTTTGGGTATATTCCCCAAATGTCCATTAATGGTTAGAACTTGATGTCACAGAGGGCAATTATAGATCTTCACCCTCAGAAAAGATCCACTAATACCACTGTTAAACTCAGCAACATTAATCAATATTTCTCATATCCTTACTTACACTAAAACACTAGTTTTCTTGTTTTAAAAAAGAAAAGAAACCCCAGTACCAAAAGGCACGCGGGGAAGAAAAAGAAAAAAGAAAATTTTGAAATTGATATTTTTCAAAGGAAAAGTTATTTAGGAAAAAAATGTCTAACTAATATAATTCAAAACAAGACTTTATGAATTGAATGGTACCACACACTTTAAGCTTTAAGAAACCTCAAGGCCTATTCCATAAGCTTAACAGACTGAAAAATCCATGGAAAAACACAAACTGGCTTATTAAAGCTTACTTTCTTCCTTTTGTGTTTTTCTATGTTGATAAAATTTTTAAGTGGAATAAAAACATTTCTATGGTTAATTTTGAAAAATTTATCTAGTAAACTAACAAGTATCAATCAAAACAAAGAAATTTCTCAATCTCAAATTATAGTATACGTCTTGCTCCACTCTCCAATCCCCTAGTTGGTTGGTTTGCCATATTTTCTATCTTGCACATTGCTTTCTTCTTTGGTATAATAAATAATACTAAAACTGAGAGGAGATTTCTGTCTTCTAAAACTGGGCATCTATAAAGACAATGTATGAATTTTTTAAATTAAAGCACTATATAAATATAAAACAAATAATCAAGCAAATAGTTTTAAGTTCTGAAGTTGTAAAAATCTACCTGCAAACTGCTCAGTAAGAAGATGACACATATATTTAAGCTTCTCTCACATTTCTGATTTCTTTCATGGAATCATACTTTATATCTCTGACACAGAGAAATAATATGGGAATTAATGCTACTCTCATAACTCAGGAAAAGAAATTCCAAACATGATTTCTTCAAGTCTTTCAAACAAGGATAAGGACTTTTAAAAGTGACAACCAGCATGCCTATAAATATAATACAAATTTTTCCATTTGCACTTTTCAAAAGTCCTACCTATATTGTCCACATACAGAATTAGGTAAGGTAGATGCAAAGTAGTTCAATGGAAGAAAAAAGGAAGTCAGAAAAAGGAAATAACACATTGGAACATTTCTGTTGCATTACTGACATCAGTGAGGTTTGTAGTGCTATTTTAAGGGAATCTGTAGATAAAATGTCATCTTGCCCTAAACAAATAATATATTTGGTTCTACAAGTGACCAAAATGCAATTTGATGTCAGAAAGGGCTACAGAAAGGAAGAAAAACAGAGAAGAAAAGAAAGAAAGGCAGCAAGGACAGAAGAAAAGGAAAAAGAAAAGACCCCAACTTTAATATATTAATGTTATTGACTGGACTTCTTCTAACTGATAAGATTTCTCACTATGGGTTATCTTATCCACACAATTCTTATAAGTGAATCTAAATTATAGGCTATGAATATATAAAGCACACCCTAAAAGTAAAATATAAACAAGAAAAATAATGGGATGGAGGTATAGGTCAGTGGGTAGAGCAAATGCTTATTAGCATGCACAAGACTCTGGGAGGAAAGATGGAAGGGAAGAAAAAAGGGAAGAAGGGAAAGAAGCTGGGAGACAGGAAGTGAAGCCAGGGAGAGAAGGAAATGAGGGAAGAGTGGGAATGCAGGAGAGAAGCAGGGAGGGAGAAGGGAGAGAGAAAGGAAGAAGGGAAAAAGGAAAAAAAAAAAAACAAAAAAACCCCAGCCTCACTAACGAAATGAAATATCATTTACCTGTAGTAAATAGCTGTTACTAAAAAATAATTTAATACTATATTTGCATTTCACTATTCTATAAATTTTCATTTGCAGAATATCATTAGGAATTAGTAAATGTCAAAAGGCTGGCCAATTAAAAAAAGAATAAAGGGAAAATTTTGATAAAAAATTATTTTTTTAGATCAAGGAGACAAATTCCATGTAAATATTACTCAATAATACCTAAGTACTGTTATAGGCTTTATAATTTACAAAGTTACCTTCTAATATATTAATTTGATCTATAATCAGTCTTTACATTTAATGTGCCTATCATTATTTGGTATTAAGCAACTGGAAATCATGTTTTGTTTCTAAAAATTAAACAGGGCAATTAAAATTAAGCTTGGCAATTTATTGTCAACAATATGCTATTTTATAAAATTGGCAGGTAAAGTCAGAATTGGTGACAAATTATTACATGAGTAACTCCAGTGACAAATTACTGAAAGTCTTAAAAATGTAAATACATTACAAGACAATGGTGAACATATAATTTCACATAAACAAAAAAAAATAGCTAAAATATGATGGTACCCAGCACCCTCTTTATAACACCATTCTTTTATGGTTGAACATTTCAAATGTTATAAAGAGGAGTTGTTTTTAACTTGAGGGCAGCTATACTTAATTCTGTGGTGTTTTAAAACTATGTCTTGACAGGAGAGAGCCTTATAATGAGGGTGGAGAGTATTAAAAGCCACACTACACACACAATAGGCCATCATGCATTTAAACCCATTATTAAACTTACCCCTCTTTTGAGGCTTCTGAAAGAAGGAATTCTGGGCTTCCCTGTTTTTATTTCATTCATACAATAATGCACGGGCTCAATGGAGAATGTGAGAAACTGGGACCCATTAGGAGTACTGGATGTGAATAAACTAGTAGGGGTTAAGGGTGGGGACTGTGGCTAATATGGAAATAAAGAAAGGAATCAATAAGCCAAATGTGCATAGTTTTTTCCTAAATGAAAATTCTATTTTTGGCAACATACTTTTCACAAAATATACCTTGAGTAAATTTTTCTATAAAAATATTATAAGTAAACTTAGTTTTGCCCAAAACTATTATTTTTAAAAGTCAAATTTACTTTTAAAATGTACCATTTCACTTGATCATTTTTTACAAGTTGACAGATTAAAAATAGAGTACACAAATTATAATGTTAGAATAATATGACCTAGATAAAATTCTCTTCTGATTTATATAATATTCTAGGAATCTAGAATATTAGTACCACCATGGATTCCTATGCAGGTTATACTTAACCTGTATAGGGCAAAAGGCGCTATCTATAACTAAAGATACCATACATAAAATATTAACTATTTCCGATTATTATCACAAATAAACAAAAAAATTTTATTATAGTCATGCCATGGCTTTCTCCTCAGCCTGTATTTCTTCCTTACTTCATCTCTTTTAAATGAACTTCAATATTCTTTATATTCCTTGCATTTTAAAGCTCTTCCAGGAACTCTGATCTGACAAAAAAATTTCTAACCCCTTAACTTCTTGACTGGATAATATTATTTAGAGCATGAATAAAGCCTGGGTTAATTATAATTGTGCTTTTAAATATATTTGTAGGCATATTAATTTGAGTTAAATTTTTATTTACACTTATACAACCAAGATCAAAGGAATAAATTAAAATAATCAAGTATACTTTAATAAAATATTAACTCTATATATAGCAATCAGATTAAAGGCATATATCTATTCTCCTTACTGACATGACACTATCAGAATCAATATATAAATAAGAAAGATAAAGCAGTCATCCATTCCATTTGCTAGCTTACTGGGCTAGGATTACTTGCCTAAAATACATAACATGTAAAAGGCTGGGTTTTAACAAGAAGAATAAAATTCTCTCAGCTAACTAGAGATTTTTTTTTTTAACTGCAATTAATCAAGAACACTGAGCTTTTCCCACTTAAAAACTCACAGATGACAGAGACAATTAGTACAATCTACAAGATCTAATCTGACACATTATTGTGGT
This sequence comes from Glaucomys volans, assembly GCA_020662805.1. Classification (NCBI taxonomy): domain Eukaryota; kingdom Metazoa; phylum Chordata; class Mammalia; order Rodentia; family Sciuridae; genus Glaucomys; species Glaucomys volans. Next base: position 702,181 of record JAJEJO010000136.1, read on the forward strand.
TTATCATTCACTCCAATTGAGAACTGTGATTTTTGTGGTCCTTCAATTAGATCATGTTTCCTTAAAATTCTTATGGAAACTACACTGAAATAAAATTTCAAAAACATAAAACTAAACTAGGTATTAACAACTGAATTAATATTCTTATTCATTTTGAGTGGTGGTCAAATGTAAAATCTAGAAATAATTTTTTCAATTTCCTGTAACTGAAAGGTTAAATAGAACCAAACTGAAAAAATTTATCCTCCATTAATAGTAAATTATTATCCATTCGATGCCTACATTGATTTAACTGACCTACTAAAAAGATCTGATTAGCATATAGGAATTTCATGACTTTTACCTTTGGCTTCTTTCCAAAGAGCCACAATTTGCCCTTGGCCTTTCCGACTGTGGTTTTGGCATCCACTTTCCCACTCTCCTGTTTGGATGCACTGATAGTTCCATCAGAAATGGTTCTATAAATATGTTGGCTGTAATCTTCAAATGGAAAGTCTCCTGGAGGTTCAAAACCAGACTTGAAGGAGTCTACCACCATTTGAGAGTCCTATATACAAGAAACAAACTTTTTAATCATTTTATTTGCTCATAATACTACATTAGTTTTCAAAACTTTAATTGGTATTAAAAAAATATGTTTAAAGAAATAATTCTATAGTAATCAAAGGTTTAAAGTGAATAATGCCTCCCTGGGAACTGGTAGTAAATCCTAAATATATCCAAAATATACTAAACTTGCAAATAAATTACCAATTTATAATACTCATGAAATGTTTTTACTCAGTAGCTTTCCCCCTCAAAATTCATCTGATGTCTAGTGAACTGGCTAGGAAGACCTGACAAAAGGAATACAGAAAGAGGTTATTATCAAGTAGAAATTATGAGACGTTTCAAAGGAAAAAGACCTTTTATTTTAAGGGATGTCTAGAAAGAAGTTGAATTTTAGAATGAAGAAAGAGCATCTAATCATTAAAGAGGTAAGCAGAAAGATTTTCATTAATCTAATGGAGGAAAGGATAAATAAAATGTATTAAATATATTCTGTGGAATATTAGCAGAGCAATGGGGAAAAATCTCAGAGTACTGAGTGCAAAAGGCAAGTGTGAAAATACCAAGTTTAATATTGTTCACCTAAAACATAAAAACCCACAAAAATACTATATTCCCCTCTAGTCATACTTATCTCTAGTTGAATGTTTCACTGACGTCTTACTCTCATTTTCAAAGAGAATACCTGGTTCTTCTACTTCCTGTTTCTGTTAGCTGCACACTTTGCCTGTCATTTAGTCAAAAGTCATCCTTAAGTCATTTCCTACTTTTGTCACTAATGTTGCCCTCAGCAATCATTTAAAGGGTAAGAATAAGAAGAGTCAGAGAATAGAAAGTACCTCACTTTGGATCTAACAATATGGAAATACTAGAATTTCCAATTTAAAAAATCAAAAATCCTCTTCATTAAATATAAGGATTCTATTAGGTGCTATAGGAAGGATTCTCACCAAATGCCTACTTGATAAGTTTGACAAGCTTACTGTGAACACTAAAATATGTGGTACATAGCTGATTCTCCCCCAAACCTAGTTCTTTTCTCTTGCTCTTTCTTTGTATTCTGAATTTCTGCTAACCATGCTTTTTTTTTAATCAACATTTACTAAGAAATGATACTTGATTATACTAAAATCAAGACACAATGTGATAGGATTTTATTTCCTCAAAGGAAGTAAATCAAGCCATTTCCTCTACTCATAATGCCCTCTTTCCTCTTTCTCATGGATCATTTTTCCATATACTCTTCATGTTTCTTTTTTCTTTTTGTACTACAAAGTACCAGGGCCTTACACAAGCTAGGCACTAGGAATATAGCTCTACCACTGAGCTATACCCCAAGTCCTTCCTATTTTGATTTTGAGACAGGGTTTCACTAAGTTACCCAGGTTGGCCTTGAATTTTCAATCCTACTGCCTCAGCCTCCTGAGGAGCTGGTATTATAGGCATATGCCACAACACCCAGCTTACCCTTGTTTCTCGATTCAGCTTAAGTATGAACTCTTGTGCAAAAGACAACTCAGACAATTCTAGATCAGACCACATCCTTTTCTAAACTTTCAGCAGACTAACAGTAACACACAGTTTATAGCTATACTCTAGGATTGATACTAAAAAATTAGTGGGAAAGAAAGAGTCTTGAAAAAAAAATTTTTTTTAAGTCAGAATTTTAGCAATCAGAAAGATTCCTAGAATCCAAAGAAGTCTAACAAATAGCATAGCTTTCTTCCACAGAATTTAGAACAAAATATCCATCAGATAACTGCTTTCCCAACACATTTCATTAAACTACACACCTAAACCAAATGCATTTATTCAAAGAATTATATAGCACTTACTCTTCTTTCATCAACTGATTTTGCTGCAAGAATCATTCCTTCCAAACATTTTGAAATGATGGGAATAACTTTGCGTTCTGAATCTGCGAACCCTCTGTAACACTCACTGAGTTTAATAGTCCTTCGTTCATCCATTTCTTGTAGTTGCTAAAAAGAAAATTTAAAGGAAAACTGAATGTTCTTATTCTGAACAATTAGCGACCCCCAAAAAATATAATTAAAAATTTCTATCCTAATACTTTTTAAAAGTGCTATATAGCAATACTTAGTATCTGAAGTGGGGAAAGAGAGGGAGGAGGAGAGGGAGAGAGGGAGGGAAGGAGGGAAGAGAAAGAAGCAAGAAACAAAACTAACAACAAATTAAGGCTTTTAGTACATCCAAAAACTTTGTTACAGTGGTTTTCAAGTCTTCTAAAGGAATCCCTTTCTTGCTACCTGTTTCCTGTCCTATACCTCTCCTTTTAACTCTTCAATCAGATTAGATTGTTTGTTTGTTTTCTTGCTTCTATGGAAAGTTCCATTTGATGAGAAAATTATGGCACCAATTTTTCTTAAAGAACTAACCTACAACATACACAAGTCTGAGACTTCTAACTCCTTAAATTAGTTCAGAACACTTTGGTAATATCTGGCCAGACCAAGCATGCAGTTGATTGTATACCAACAGATACCCAGACCATACCACAGTCTACAGCTCAGAGTGACTATCAAAGAGTTAGGAATCCACGAGGAAAAATAAGAAGTCACATGATCAAATGCCACAGGAAATATGCTGCAACACATGAAGTCCAACAATATAAAGGCTTTTGTTTTTTCAAAAACTTTCTATTTGCCAACACTGACCTTTCTCTTTCCTAATAAGCAACTGCACTACTCAAACTCCCACAGTCTTCATACCACTACTCCTGTTTAATTACTTCCCAAAGCCTGGGAGTTTTAAGACCTGCATTTTCACAAAATTATAAGACTGTGCCATAGCAAGATCTAAACAAAAGGATGTCCAACCTCAAAACAAAAGGTAGTTTACCCAAGTTAAATTCTTTCCAGCATATGAAGAGGAGAAAAACATCACAGAATGATGACTGGTAGGCTTGGTGCTTCGGACTAAATGACCAAAATTTGATACCCAACTCTAACAATGCTTCCTGTATAATTCTACCTTGACTTATAGTTGGGGTTGACACTCTTCCCATACAAGCTCTGATCTCCTAGGGATTACCTCATTTGACATTCTTTTACTAAATCCCTTTTCTTTAGTTTCTCTTCTATCTAGAAAAGGCAGTAATATAATTTAATCCTCATGAAAATGTTAGGGTCTTTATCTGTTTATCAGCATCATTAAGTGATGGTGGACAGAACTGATAAGCAAGCTCAAAGCCTGAATTACAGCTATGATCTAACAGAGCCTGAAAGACAAGAAATCAGGCTAGCATTTTAGAAGACTTAAATACATTTTAGAAGATTTATTTCTGCCACCTGTACTGATACCAATGTTTCTAGAGTGGTATAAAAAGTTACAACATCCTAATTCTAGGTGAGCATATTATAATACATAATACTTCAATGAAATCCTCCTGTGAGGTCAAAATATGTAAAAATACAGTATGAAAATTTATCTCAAAAAATCATTGTTTTGTGGACTATTTATAACACTAATAAGAAATGTATAGGAAAATGTATGTTTTAAAAGTTGAGAAAAATTTACTTTTCAAACATATAAACAATAAAATCTCATCACCATTTTCGGTAACTACTAAATCTATAAATATACTAATCTTAAATTTTGGGGCTGGGGATATAGCTCAGTGGTAAAAAGCTTACCTAGCCTCCATGAAACCATGGATTGATCCCCAGCACCCTGAAATATGTCCAAAAAACAAACCAAAAAAATCCCTAAATTTTACATTTAAAGTCTAACTCTTCTAACGGAAACGGTTAACTTCATATAGCTAAAATTTACCTTGTAAATCTGAGGAATCACTACGTAGAAATGCTTGTGTTGTTCTCCATTAAAGTTTTGCAATTGTGCTGCATATTCATTTTTATTCTCATCAGCCATGTGTGTGCGCAGGTTCAACTGTTGTTTGGCCTAGAGGTAAATTGGTCCAAATTATTACCACCAACAATGAAATCATAGCAATTCACTTTTCAGAAAATTATACTAAAATTAGATCATATATTTGTGAAGTCAACACTTGATATCCAGAGAATAACAAAGTGAACTCTTTCAAACTATTGATATCATTTAAAGGAAATGCTTGCAGATCTTATAGTCAGAGTGGTCTCCCTCTTCCTATAGTAATAGTCCTCCTCCCTTGCAATAATCCATTCAAATGAAGACTCTTCTTACAAAACCCAAATAGAAAATAAATAAAATGACAACATAATAGCTTGAACCAGTATATTTTTAATCAAAGGAGATAAAAAACAGGTTAATGTCAAAGTATTTTAGACTATAAAAAAAGTTAAAAATAAAATGTTTCTTTATAGTCCACTTATATCCAATTAGAACATGAAACTAAAATCACAGTCAAAGTAAATAATGATTAAAATGTGATTTTTCATTTTGAGTCAGGCACAATGCCTCACAGCTGTAATCCCAGCTACTCAGGAGGCTGAGGCAGGAGAATTACAAGTTTAAGCCAATCTAGGCAACTTAGCAGGACCCTGTCTTAAAAATAAAAACTTAAAAAAAAAAAAAGCTGGGATATAGGTCAGAAGTAAAGCTCTTGACTAGAATGCATGAAGCTCTGCATCAAATCTACAATACAAATACATAAAGAGATTTTTGAGTAATGTACTATTGAGCAATGGTTTCCATCTCTATAAAACCAAAGGTACTTTAAATAATGTTTATTTAGGATATGATTCTGTTAGTGGTTTCTTGTAGAAAGTAAAAGTAGTATTATCTACATTAATGAGAATATTAGAATATAAATATGAATTGTTAATTCTAGGCATACTGGAGGGTAATCTAAACAAATTTCTTAACTGTTCTAAAATAAAAGGGGAAAAAAAAACAAAACAAAGTAAGAGCTGAGCTTAATTTTTTTTTTCAGTATTCCAAAGAATGAATCATTTTACATGGCAGTAAAGCATACTGTTAATACACCTCACTATTCTAATTCTAGCTTCTAACAATAGTGTATAAGCTAGATCTTCTTTAACTCAGAAACAAACTGACCTATGGAAATAACTTGAGATCTCAGATAAGCCGTTTATGATTCATTTAATCCAAAGTATACCTGAAGATTCCAATAACTTAGTATTATGGAGAGTAAACACTGTAACCCAAAGTGCTTCTGTAAAAAATGTATTTGAAATTCCAACCTGGAACCCTAAGTACACATTCATTTGCCTGTTCCCCTTTCTCTTTTCACCACAAACCATGGTGAGACAGAAGGTTCCAGATTCCCTACCATACAACTTCATAGTTCTGTCAGGGAAATTCCTGCAGTTCTAAGTCATTGTCTATGATTCCCAAGACCTGGGTTTGAGGTTCCAGCAGGTATACAGGAGGACAAGCCTGAGCTAAAACAAATGAAGACTTCCCTAATTCTTTAAGAATTTAAGAAATTGCAAATAAATGAGCATAAAAAAAAGGAAACTGCAAACACTGAAATTCTGAATTAGAGGCCAAACTAGTAGATATGTTGTATATAGATTACAGGATGTTTGACTAATCTCTTAAGTTATCTCTGTAGACAAAATGAAGAAGCTAAATGAAAGTCCACACAACGAGTATCTTTAACGTGCCTAGCACATATATATATTCAAGCAATGTTTGATAATGAGTCAAAGGAGTTCTTAAGGAGTTCATGTTAAACTGCAAGAAGTCTCCCATGTATAAAAAAATACTTTTTCAATTTTTGTGGCCCATATTTTCTTCAACTAATGATAACATACTGATCAATTATGTGTACTACATAATGCTGGAAAGGAAATTAATATAGATGACCAAAATCAGAATATGAAAACCTTAACACAGGATCAAATCTGATGATCAATAAGAAGAGCATTCACTATAGCTAGATTGTGGAACCAACCTAAATGCCCTTCAATAGATAAATGGATGAAGAAACTATGGTACATATACACAATGGAATATTATTCAGTCATAAAGAATAATAAAATTATGACATTTGCAGGTAAATGGATGGAACTGGAGAAGATCATGTTAAGTGAAATAAGCCAATCCCAAAAAAACCAAATGATTTCTCCTATAAGTGGCTGATAACACATAGTGGGGGTGGGTGGGGAGGTATGGGAAGAATGGAAAAGGGATGGATTGCATAGAGGAAAATGGGTGGGGAGAGGTTGGGGAAGGAAAGATAATAGAAAAAGACAAACATCTTTACCCTATGTATATGTATGAATATGCAAATTGTATGATTCTACTTTGTGTACAACCAGAAAAATGACAGTTGTACTCCATTTGTATACAATGAACTAAAATAAAAAATAAAAAATAAAAATAAAAATAAATAAGAAGTACATATGAATTTAAAATACTAACAGTATAAGTTATGTCTAAGAAAGACACATTCTCATACAACTGCACGTTTAAAAAGACAGAGGGATTTCAGATAACCATAAACTCTATGGGAGTTAATCTAAACAACATGGTTGCCCAAGTCCATATATATTTAGGCTATATTAACATAAATTTAATGCTCAGAGAAGGGAGGTTGTCAAACTCAGGCTTGATTAGACCATTCAATTTCAGAAAACTACTTTATGTGGGATACTGATAAACTGAAAGGCATCCAAAGGAAAATAGTCATAATAAAAGGTACCTCAACACTATTTCATATGGAGAATAGTTGAAGAAAAGATTGTTCATCTACTAGAAATGTCTTAAAAAGCTTTTATGAAAAAAATTGATATTTTTGTATAATATTTCAGAAGCCTAAAACAGAAATATGAGTAGAGTCAATACAAGGAAATGCTAAAGCAGAAAAACAATGAGCAGACTTGCCTTGAAACTGTACATTTCCAATGAGAGGGTACTTACTATTATTAGAGGTATAAGTTATTAAAAATAAGGTGGAAAATATAGAAACATCATGAGTTATACTAGTAAGTCAATTGTAACCTGGAATTTGTGAATTTAAGGGTTTTTTGGTTTCTTTAACTGGCAAAGAAAATGAAAGGAAGAAAATTATTCCTCTTTTCTCATTCTGATTTTTTTTTTTTTTTTTTTTTTGCAGTGCTGGGGATTGATCCCAGGGCCTTGTGCTTGCGAGGCAAGCACTCTACCAACTGAGCTATATCCCCAGCCCCTCATTCTGATTCTTTAGGAAATCATAAACTTCAAAGGAGAAAATATATTAATGGTGGTCCTTGAGTATATACAACAATATGAAGTAATAATATTCATCTGTATTTCAAAAATCCCAATATTTCAGTATTATCACTGTGTCAAATGTACTAAGATAAAATGCATATAAGAATGGGAAAGGAACTGGGCTAGGGATATAGCTCAGTTGGTAGAGTACTTGCCTCGCAAACACAAGGCCCTGGGTTTGATCCCCAGCACTGCAAAAAAAAAAAAAAAAAAAAGGGAAAGGGGAAGCCAAGCAGCAGCAATTCAGGGCTAATTCTACCAATAACTTATGCTACAAAACATCTGGGCCCGAATCAGTAATAAGATGTTCAGTTTTCCAAAGTGAATCATGAACTTATTATTATCTCTCTTATTGGGATCTCCTATGTATTTCTGACAGTTTAATCATGTTTTTTCTTCTACAAAAATAGTTGGCAAAGAACACTACTCAAACCCTTTTTACATACCCAATTGATACACCTTAGACTTACTATCCTATTGATGAATAGGACAGAAACTGAATCCCAGTAGCAACATCTTTCCTCTACAATTTAAATGTAGCAAAGACATTTTAATACATCAACACAATACCTTCTTCTCAAACCAATATGTAGAAAGTAAGAAAAATATTTGCATAATTTAGATTTACATCCAGCATCTTTCTTGAAGAATTTCTAACACTGTCACAAATAGTGTGACCCTTCTGGATATGAGTAATTTTTTGATGTTAAAGCTGGTGTGGAATATTTCTTACCTTTTCAACATCTGCCTTGGTTGCATTAGTATCGTTATCTAATCTTTCATAGCTCTGTTGTGCTTTTTCTGCTTCTCTACATTCTCTTTCAAATTTCTTTTTACTCTGTTAAAAAAAATAAAATCAAAGATTAACACTATGAAAATTAGGATTTTTCTCATTTAAGAAATAACTTTAAAATGCTGCTGCTGTATATTGTAAAAAAGAACTGCACACTGAAAGTAAAATGGTCCTTTATTTAACCAACATGTGAGCCTTAAATATCAGATATTAATTATAGACTGTGAAGGAAAAAAACATAAGCATGAGCCAGTTCATATTTATTATATGTCTCATCTCCTGTCAATTAAAAAAACATGTATTTTGTAAGTTTTTATTATAAGCTCATCTTCAACAGATTCCTTTTGGTTTGGTGTTTGCTTCTATGCTTTTATGGCAGGACACTAATATAACTTGAAAAGTAGAAGTGTCCCTTCAAAGTGGCTTTGTGTTGTATCAGATGTCCCAGGAATACCATCATCCCAGACCTAGATCTTTAAAAAAAATTTTATATAATTCAAATTACTAAAACTTTGTAAAAGCTATTCACAACTGAGCTATGTAATACACATATACACACAATTTGCTTAGTTTTCAAAGCACTTAGCTTTAATTTAAGCTGCTTCTCCCAGTTGATTAAATCTCTCCAGTTAATTCTAATATATTAGGATTTCTACTCTTTTATTCCCTTGATTAAATGTCTCCCAAAGGCTTCTGAACTGCTTGAACTGGTTGCCAGCTAGGCCTAATGCTTTGCTGCTTGCTTCCTTGGGATTTCCCCCCGCATTACCGTGGGTATTCCCTGCACATCTCTCATATTGGGATCTCCTATACCCTACAGTACCAAGCTTTCCCCTTTCTAGGTTCAATTCCTCATCTGCTACAATACATTCAGCAACGGCTTCCTGAAAAGATTTAGGAGAAATAATTTTTTGAGTCACCCTAACTAAAAATGTTTTAACCGATAAAATAATGCTGAACTCTCTTAGTTGGAAATCGTTTTCTTTCAGAAATTTAGAAGAACCACTCCACTATATTCTGATTTCCTATGTGACTATCCAACCCCATTCTGGTTCCTGATCCACTGTATAACACGTTTGAAGGGTTATGGAAAATAATATTCCTATAAAATAACTCCCCAAGAAGAAGTGGGAAAGGAAACTGGCCAACCATTAAACTTCTCCCAATACATTCCTGATAACAATGGGCCCTGGGGGAAAGGGGCAGATGCTGAATGCTGGGCCCTAAACCATGGCCTTCCCCCATGGCTAATCAGTCCTAAATGGAGGCACAGGAAACACCAATGGGCAAGATCTGAGTACTCAGACCTGGGATCTGGACTCTTACCTCCCCAGACAACGAGTTTCAACCTTTTTACAACTGCTTTCCTAAATTAAGGTTTTTGGGGGGTTTTTTTGGTACTGGGGATTGAACCCAGGGGCACTCCACCACTGAGCCACATCCTCAGCCCTATTTTGTATTTTATTTAGAGACAGGGTCTCACAGAGTTGCTTAGGGCCTCGCTAAGTTGCTGAGGCTGGCTTTGAACTCACGATCCTCCTGCCTCAGCCTCCCAAGTGCTGGGTTTACAGGCGTGCACCACCGCGCCCGGCTTCTAAATTAAGGTTTTAACCTGTTCAACTAGCCCCTGACTGTCAATGATGACATATCATTGTACCCTATAAAACTAAAGTCTCCTCTGTAACTGATGGCCATTTTCCATCAGGAAAGTGGACCTGAATGACACCCGAGTCTCCGAAGGAATAAAGGCTTCTCTGAATCCGTTGAGGTCTGCCTCCCGTTTTCCTTTTTGCACTTACAACATTTATTTTGCTTTGTTTTTTCTCTGATGGCTGGTGGGATTTCTTTCTCTATGTTCTGAAATTTTGTGAAGATAGGTTTTTGACACTGACCCACTGTGTTGGGCACCTGGGAAATCCTTTCCATCTTAAAAATCATGTCTATCAATTTGGAGAACATTTTCTTTACTTATTTTTGCCCATTTTCTGTGTTTTTTTCCTAGTATGTAAAAATAAACCTACTAGATAAGTTCTCTAAATGTATTACATTTTCTTTTACATTTTAAACCTCTACCATTCTGCTTTACTTTCTGAGAGATTTCTTCAGTCGTACCTATTGTTTTTTCCAGGGGGTTTTCATCTCTGCCATCATAAAGTTGTAGCTGTGGTGATGGTGGTTTTTAATGAGTTCCTTTTTTAATAGTACCTTTGTCTTTACTTCATGGATGCAATTGGTGGGGGGGGGCAGGGGGATAGTAGAGATTGAACTCAGGGGTGCTTTGCCACTGAGCTACATCCTCAGCCCTTTTTATTGTTTGAGCAAAATCTCACTAAGTTGCCCAGGCTGGTCTGGAACTTGGAATCCTCTTGCCTCAACCTCCTGAGTCACTGGGATTACAGGCATGTATAACCATGGCTGGCTTCCTTATCTGTTTTTAAGTGTTTTAATTTTCACTTATTTCATAGTCACTTGTTTCTTCTAAGTTGCCTTTTTCCTATGTATTAGTTTGGGTCTCTGATAGACACATTAGATATTCCTTTAAATGTCTGGGGATTTTTGACTGTATGCTTCTTTTTAAAAATCCCAACTGAAAGTTCTACACAGATGGTCTTTCCCTCTAGAGTAAAATAGCTAGGTAGTTTCCTTAGAAAAAAACGTGGTATCATTATCAGTAAGTTTTTGTTTTAGTTTCCCCCCCTAGCTGTTAGATTCCCCAGAGAAGATCTCTTCCAATTTCTTTCCTGGAAATAAATGCCTTCCTAAACTGAGGTAATCAAAAGAAAGCAAGGAATCTCACCATTTTATATTGACCTAACCCACTTTTTAGAACCACTTACAATGTCAATGTTTTGTTTGGAGGTTTAAAGAACACATATGAATAGTGCAAATTTGAATCCCAAACCTTATGACTACAAAGGGTCAAAGGATTTCTTACAGGATTACCTCCCCTCCGTTGACCTTCAGAGATAAGTTTTTCTGATGTCTTCCTTGGCTGGGGGGGGCGGAGATCTTTTTAGACCACCTTTCACTAATCCTTCAAAGGTTCAAATTTAATAAGTGTCTCAGTTTCAACTCTCTACAATAGACAGAGCTAAAACCTAATTTTGTCCTGTTTAAGTATTAAAACCCAATCCCTTTGCAAGTGCCAGGTCCAAGTGCCACTGAACCCCAACATCCTTATCCCCATTTTTCCAAAAGCCACTGTTTGAACTCATATACCTACTGCTCTGGCTTTGTGACCCATGTTCCTAGTAGTTAAGAGATCTCCTCCCTATCTTTATTTTGCAGCACTAGTGTTGAACCCAGAAGTGCTTACTACTGAGCTCTATCTCCAATTCTTTTGTTTTTTCTTTGGAGACAGAGTCTCACTAAATTGCTAAGCCTGACCTCAAACTTGTAATCCTCCTGTCTCAGACTTCCAAGTCAGAGGGATTACAGTGGTATGCAAAGATTCCCCTTTCTTTCAAGTACCTAAGAGCTTAAAACACAATTTTTTAAAATAACTATTATATCTAGGTATTTGTAGCTAAAAGGTTTCTGAGTCAGCTCAGTTTGACATATAGTTAGAACCAGACATACCCCATAATTTACATCAAATTAGCGTTCCAAAAATTTTTACAAAATTCTTTAAATGTAGGCCTTACTTAGTGTTTTGATTAGTATGAGACCCCAAAATGATATACCTACAAATTATCCAAAGTGCACAAAAACATCTGGTTGTGCACAATAAACAGAATGTCACTTTCCCATGAAAACTGATTAAATTTCCATATTTAATTCTCTGAAATTCATTTCAGAGTTGTTTTTTCAAATTGAGTAACTATGGGCTACTAATTTTGGTGCAAACTGAGGCTATTTATTTATATACACTTTTTATATTAAGTGTATTATCTGTGGAAAAACATATCTATGTAATAATATTTTTTACAACTGCAAAACATTCACTAATACAACAATAGTGTTAAAAATACCTTTCCTGAAAGGTAGCATATCATTATATAGGACAATATTCCAGAAAAGAATGTTCATTACATTTTGTGACAGACTGAAAACAGCCACTTCTATTCTCCTACCCTGGCAGAATCTACACCCCAACATAGAGGTCAAAAATAGCTGATCTTCTATCCCGGCCTCCCCACTGCCAGGGCATGGGCATGTAAATTAATGCTGTCAAAGGCACCCAAGAGGAAGTGTGCTGGGGGTTTTCTAGAAGTTTTACTTCCCTGACAAAAAGGGACAGTTGAAAAACAAATGTTCCCTTTCTCCTGCCTCTGGGTGCACCTCCAAGGAGAGTATGGTATTTGACTGCTTAAAACAAATTTTGACTATAAAGGAACACAACTGAAGAAAAGAGCCAGGTTGGGGATGTGGGCTCGGGGGTAGCATGCTTGCCTAGTGTGCATAAGGACCTGGGTTGGATCCTTAGCACCACATAAAAATAAGATAAAGGTATTTAAAAAAAATAAAAAAATCAAACCTTAAACCAGAAAGAAAGAAAGAAAGAAAGAAAGAAAGAAAGAAAGAAAGAAAGA
>JAJEJO010000136.1:715246-798961 GCA_020662805.1 Glaucomys volans
GAAAGAAAGAAAGAAAGAAAGAAAGAAAGAAAGAAAGAAAGAAAGAACGAACGAGCTAGCCAGCCAGTCAATGTGGTTAAGATGGCAAAATGCACGGACAGAGAGGACATCAGCCTTGGTGACAATTTGAACTATTGACCAACCATGGAACTGCTCCATTTCTGAGTTTTTCTCATAAATGTGTATTCTCTCTTATTAGAAGCCACCTAAAATGATGGACTTGGCAACTCTGACACTTTATTTTCTTAATCTCTAACCTTATTCCTTCAAGATGTCCTCTCTCTTATGCTCTGTTCTTAAATTCCAGTACTGCCTATTATCTCAGGTTAATAATTGCCTTTTAATTTTTTTCCCCTCAATTTTCAATACTGTCACTAATTCAACCTATTTCCCCCATTTCTTCATATCTCTTGATTATGTCAAATAGGTTAGAAATTCTACAATTTCATTTTCTTGACTAAACAGGAAGATCCAGAACTTGGAAACAGAATATACTTGTTGCTACCGATTAAACAAATTCTATTTTCTCAATCTCCATTACTGGACTGAAGGTTCAACAAAACTAATAACCATGTCATATCTACTTTTGCACATCCAGAGCCCAGGACATGTAATGGATATGTTTGATAAACATGAGGAGGGTTGAAATCACTTTTGTAGTATTGCTAATGCCTTGAAGAAATCTCTCCTATATTTTTTATGCTTCTTTCATACTTATGATCTCTGTAACTTTTTCTTAAAGGCAAGTCAGCAAATATTATCAACAATGAATTATGCTAACACCACTTTTTAAAGGATCCAATATCCACTGAGTGTAGGAGTCTATTATACATACACATACATTCATTAGGTAGCAGCCTCACTAAGGATGCTAGTGAAGGCAGTTTAAAATTTAATCAATGAAAACACTCCCTAAAAGTCTTGCTGAAGACAATCAGGAAGAAAATCAAAACAAAAATGAAAACAGACTATTAATATACTTAAGAATTTTCAATCAGCACTGTTGATAGAATTTTTTAATCAGTGACAGTTACACCATAGAAACTTAATCTAAGTTTTGAGTATGTATTTTAAAAAGCAAAAGAAAGGGTTGGGGATATAGCTCAGTGGTAATGTGCCTGCCTGCTAATGAGCATGAGGTCCTGGGTTCAATCTACAGCACTACAAAAACAAACAAAAAACCATAAAAGGAACGAAAAATAGAAGATACCACAAATATATACATGAATTTCTTAAATCTCCATCTTAAAGTCCTTTTGCTAACAACAACAACAGACTAAACAGATTAACTTAACATGATGAACTTCCTTCACTATAATTCTCAAGAAAATTCATTTATTCATCATAAAAATATGCTGGTAAAGAGTAAACTGCTAGATAACCTGAAGGGTCAAATAAAACATGTTATAAATCATTTAATATTATGCTATAGTGTTTCATGTAGACATCTTGTTTTTCAAATTACTATATATCAGAAACCTTAAAAAAAAACCACATTAGCGAGTACCTCAGGAAAAATCTTTAAATTATTATGCTTTCATAATTTTGCCCTTTAAGTATTTTTCCCCCATAATGTGATGGTTACTTACCAGCAGCCCAATATTAAGAGCATTACAGAATTACAGAATCACTGAATTGTAAGAAACACTCGATCTAGTTCACGCTCTTAATTTTTCAAGTTAAAAATAAGTCAAGAGAATCAAGTGCTAAGAAAAGGTAGAACCAGTCTTCATTCCCTCAGTTTCAGTCAAATGGTCTTCCAAGACATATCACTATTTCTCTGTTTCTTCTATCCTCTATTAATATTTTATAGTAAATACACAAAGTTCAAAAGAATCTCCCTACACATTAACAATGATACGAAGATTAGAATTTATACAAGTATAGAATCACATGGGGGGGTACACAAAATGATCCTCTACTTATATTATATCCTCTATTTATAGCACATCCTCTATATTTTTTGGCTATTATTCAACAAAACAAATGTCAAATTATGAGTCATACACTGAGAAATATTAAACTCAAATAGATGTAAAGCGTAACAGACTTCAGGGGTAATCCAGTCTACAAAATTTTAAGAATGAAAACACTGAAACTCACATTATCCATCTGTTTCCAGCACATGTCAAGGTATTGCTGAGCTTTTCGTCCTTCTTGGAGATGCTAAAGATTATAAACACCACCAAAAAACAAATGAAACAAACAAAAATAATTACATTTAAGCACTAAATAAATTCTATTATCCCCAAAAGGCTTTTCACTTATTTTTTTCCCAAGGTACTAATTACATAACTTTATCAAGACTCAGGAAGAAGAGTAAAGAAAAACTCTCTAAAATGTACTTTATAGAATATTATGATTGTCTTCAATAGGAATTGACAAAGGTTTTCTATAAAAGGTCAGACAACCTTTTAGGTTTGCAAGCCACAGGGTCTCCCCTACAAATACTCAACTCTATCAATGTAATACCAAAGTGGCCACAATTTGTTTTAACTATGAACGTTAGTCTATTCCAATAAAACTTAATAAATGTTGAAACTTAAATTTGATGAAACTTTCACATGCTATAAAATATTTATTCTAATTCTTTATCAGCCATCTAAAAATACAAAAACCATTCTTAGCTTATGGAAACTAGAAAACAAAAATTGACAGTAGGCTAGATTTGGTCCATTGGCTATCATACACCAAATCTTAGACTTAACTCCAAAAGGATCACAAATTAGCAAGAGTAACTTGCAATAATTTTTAGCTATAAGAAATTTAATAGAAAATCAGTTTGTGCTAAGAATAGGTTTTTTGAAAAACCAAGTATTTCTGTGAAAATATTTCATAAAACTATTATAATGATATAAAAATAATTACCATCTTTCTTTCAGTTTTCAGATCATGAGCATATCTCATTAATTCACCATAAACTCTGTGCGCCATTTCTTCTGCTACTACTTCTCGCTGTCCTGCATAGTCATTTAACTCATTAAGGATGTTAAAAAAGGCTATGCACGAGGTAAACCTGGCAAAAACATATTGAAAGTGGTTAATATATTTTTACTGACACTACGAATGCTTTTGTGAGGTATGGATTGAGCCTAACACTTGACAAATTTTAACATACGCAACCTAAATTGAAACTACTCGCTCTAAAATTAACTCCATATAGAATGAATCCTGCATTAAGCCCAAATTGTACAGTGTTTGTATATCTTCAAGTAGCCTTTAAGTTACAAATAAAGGAATATTTGGGATCAAAAAATAATAAGAATACTACCTGCAGGCTCTTTTGGCATAGTGGAATCTCTTAGGTTGCCAACTGACTGGCCTGAGCTTGGGAATGAACTTGGTTGGATTCCTAGGCTTGGCAGCTGAACCTGTTGCAGAGATGATGCACTTGCTCTCGAGGACAGAACCTGCCAATCATACCACTCAAATGCATCTCGATGGCTGATCTACAGAACAATTTTGCTAGCAGCTCTGGATACAGCTGCCTGTATGCCTGCCCACATCCTGAATGGAAGTGAAGAGCCATTATGGTTGGCATCAAAGAGGGGTAGAAGGGTCAAAAATAAGGGTAAGAATGTGTGTGGAGGGAAGGAGAGAAACAAAGAGAACCACTATTAAAATGTATACATCTATTTGAACACAGGAAGGAATACTCTCTTATGGTTTGAAGATGACAGCTCAGATAGGGCTCTACTAATAGCAAACCTGAGAATCCTAATGAGTGACTACTTGACACAAAGTTGTTTGTTAAGTTCCTATCTTTTTGTTTCCACATTTTGTAGCCATTCACATATTCCTGTTTAAGGCTGCCAAAAAGCTCAAAAGTAATTCCTAGCCTTTTCAGAGTTCAAAAATTACCCTGAAAATCTCATCCCTTTCCTTATACCTTTAAACCAACAAGCCAAAATGTATTACTATCTGTAAAAGGAAGATTCTAAAAGCTGACAACTACAAAATAATGTATTGGGGTGGAAAGGACTCTCTCTCTCCTGATTCAAGAGGAGCTCTAGTTTACAGTTCACCTGGAAATCCTCTCCAACTATTCTAGAAAACTGCTGATCAAGCCCACTAAAGTATTTATAAGATAAACAGTAGTTTCCTCTTTCATAAACATTGATTTTCTTATTAAAACAAACTTCTAAGCCGGGCATGGTGGTGCACGCCTGTAATCCAAGCGACTTGGGAGGCTAAGTCAGGAGGATCGCGAGTTCAAAGCCAGCCTCAGCAATTTAGTGAGGCCCTAAGCAACTCAGTGAGACCCTGTCTCTGAATAAAATATAAAATAGGGCTGGGGATGTGGCTCAGTGGCCAAGTGTCCCTGAGTTCAATCCCTGGTTCAAAAAAAAAAAAAAAAAATCTAAAATAACTTCATAAAAAAACAGCATATTTTAGTAAAATTGTATTTTGCTTTTTTTTTTTATTTAAATGTGCAGTAATTAACTGGTATATAATTTACCTTGGCTCTTCATCTTTGGATGACCGTTTGGGACAGTACTTCTTAACCAGATTTCTATAGGAGGAAGATTTTTAAAAATTTAAACACAATACAGTTGTTGAAATTAAAATACTTTAGAAGTTTCCCAATTTCATAAAGAATTTCATGACAAAAACCAATTAAACCAGTAATATAATCATCTACTACCAAACATAATAATATGCAATCTTACTTACATTTTGTTCTTAAAATACTGATAACTGTGGAAAAGGAAACTTATTTGTTTTGTACAGTAGTAACAATTTGATTATGTTATCAAACAACAGAAAGCATAAGAAAAAAAGTATTCAGTACTGCAATTGAGTAGTGGCACAAAGACATTTCAAAGAAATACTATCTATCACTTTTGTTTTGCAAATCAGCAATTTAAACACTAGCGTAAAATGTAAGCAGATACTGATTCTTACTCCATAACTCTACTTTTATATGAAAATTATCCCTTAAATGGCAATTATATTGTGACTTGTAACTCTCTATTCTTGCATCTATATCTGTTCTCAACATTCTTAAAACTAAAATGCTACTTTATTTCATCTTTATGAAATCAGCGGCAAACTAGCACATGGACTCTCCAGCCAGACAGGACTATGTGAATTTGAATCCTGGCTGTTTTCCACAGTGCATATATGATCTTGGGCAATTTATTTCTTTATGTCCTACTTTCCTAAAAATGTTGTCAATAGTATGTACTCCATAGATTTATGAGAATTAAATGAGATAAGGTATTTACCACAGTGCTTTATACCATGTTCCTCAAAGTATGATACATGAGCCATTGAGGGTACACAGATTCTTTGAAGAGTAATTTTATGCTTGTTCAATCTAATAATAAAAGTCAGGGCCTGTATTTTGTATGTCTCTTTTTATGTCACTTTCCTAGTATTTAATTTTTATTGTATTTTACATAAACCTAAGTACACAAATGAATTGGGAACTAAAAAGAAACTCATCAATCATTGCCAATAATTTGAGATGCACTGCTTTAAACCATAAGCACTTTAAAAATAAATGGCCCTACCATTTCTCAAATTTATCACTGTCTTAATTATTTTCAGATTTGTATCACTTCATCCCACTTATTCAATTCAGCTTATTCATTCCACAATTGACTATGCAATCTACTAGGCACATCAGAAAACAAAGTGTACCCATGCTTAAGAGATACTCTTGAAAAAAAAAACAGATTTATACCAATAATTACAATATGCAGTGTGATAAGGGCAATGATAAAGGTATAGAAAGGGTCCTATGACAGAAAAGGAAGACCTACACCCAAAGAGGTTAAAAAAAAAAATTACACACTGAGTTCAGATCAACATATATTGAGCTCCTCCCATCAAGAAATCCACAGGCATCTTAGTTTTAAAGACAGGATGAAAGTTATAAGGACCTGCAAGTATTTTTTTTTCAAAAGCTTTGTTAATATTTAACAAATTCTTTCATTAGTACATGTATATAATTTATAATTAACTGTACAGGTACATGCTCATTTTTCACACATAAGCAATAAAAAGTTCAGAGATCACTGACCTAGAGAAACTACACACACACACTCTCTTCTATAGCATCATGTATTAAGAACAATAGAGGGATGTACAGAGGGGCTTCCCCAGAGAACAAAAACTAAAATTTCTGATTCCCTGACTAAGCCTAAAGAGATGAACAAGCACTGGGGAACTAGAAAACGCTAGGGGAATTCTTTTTTTTTTTTAATTTTTTTTTATTTGTCAATGGACTTTTATTTGATTTATTTATTTATATGTGGTGCTGAGTATCGAACCCAGTGCCTGACACATGCCAGGCAAGTGTTCTACAACTAAGCCACAAACCCAGCCCTGCTAGGGGAATCCTAAGCAGAGAAAATCTAATGAGCAAAGGCAAGGAAATAAGGAAAAAACAAACAAACATGACATTTATGAAGAACTACCAGTAGGTTTAATATTGCTGGAATATCAAATATAAGCCAGAGAACAACAAGCAGTGAGGTTAGAAAGATAGATGAGGAGAACAAAGCAAAGGCCCTTCTAAATCATATTAAGGAATTCTAACTAAATACTCCTAACCAGTGGTTCTTAATTATGGTTACCTAAAACATCCAGAAATTACTGTTGTGGGTGAATAATCACCCAAACATCAGCAAAGCTACTATGCACTATACATTATTTCAAGTATTAGGTTAACCAAAAGGGAAGTCCTTTTTAAATGAGAACTCAAAAGGGAAGATGAGAAGGAAATGATGAATACAAGAGTTAATTATAATAGGCAAATCCACAGGGAAATAGATTAGTGGTTGCCCATTCCTGGAGGAGGAGGAAATGACTGCTAATGGATATGGGGTTTCTTCTGGGGATGATTAAAAAGTTGTACAATTAAATAGTGATGGTGACTGCATAACTATATGAATATACTTGAAAAACACTGAACTGTATACTCTTAAAAGGCAAATTTCATGATGTGTGACATATTGCTGCAATAGAAGGAAGAGTGGCTATTAGGTAGACTGTCCATCTGCCACAGGTCTTAAATTAGTAAATCTAAAATGGAATTTATCTTCTTTTACAAAACTTATATTCTTACATTAATGGAATCACCATCCATCTAAAGTATAGGCATTTAAGCCACAAATGTGACAATCATCCTATACTTTCTCAAGTTTCTCCCACCTTAAGGTGTTCAAGTCCTATAGATTCTATTTCCTAATCAACTTTTTTTAAAGGATAGTTTTTATAATAAGAAGGGAAAACATTGCAAGGAGAAGTTTCTTCTTCTTTTCACCTTTTCATTCCTTTGATACAACTGCATGAGAATGAGACACTTAAACCTATTCAATCTCTCACAACAAAGAGGGAGACAACCAAGGGATTCATGAAAATGTCCTGTCATCATGAAGCTCTGTAGAACCCTCTACTTCCAAACTTCTTGTTCTGTGAGAAGACTGTTACTTGTAGTTGAATGCTTCTCATCAACACTACAAAACTGTTACATAAAAATGACCAAAACAGAAATGGAGTAAAAACTGGAACTCTGAATCAATTTCTGGGTTCAAGATCCAGGTATGAAACACAACATCTATGAAGACAATAAAAACAAGAGCTACCATCCTATTATTTGTCAATCTTTACACTAAGCACTATATATCCCCTTCCCCTCACCCCGCCCACCATTTCTGGTTTTTTTGGGTTTTTTTGAGGTAGTGGGTAGTGGCATTCTACCCACTGAGCTACATCCCAAGGCCCTCCCTCTTTTTTTTTTTTTTTGAGATAGGGTCCCTAAGTTGCAGAGGCTGGCCTCAAACTTGTAATTTTTCTGCTTCAGTCTACCAACTCACTAGGATTAAAGGCATGCACCACCACAACTGACCACTTTGTATATTATGTATACAACAATCCTAAGCAGGTATTATTAGCCCTACTTTACAGGATTTAGGACACATTAACTTGCCCTTGATCACACAGCTAGTAAGAGACAATGTCAAAACCTACCTCAAATCTGATTCTAAAATCTGAGATAGTTAACATAATCAATGTGAATGAGGCTATTCAAGAAGTACAAAGCAAAAAGGTGGCTAAAGACACACATTTAACAGGAGAAGAAGACAATTAAGAGAAGATCAGTAAGTATTAGCAGCCAGGGAGAAATGAACACACTATGGCCCACTACCTATGTTTGTAAATAAAATTTTACTGGAACAACACTCATTGATGTAGTATCATCTATGGCTGCTTTTGTACTATAGTAACAGAGCTGAAGGACAACAGAGTTCAGTAATTATGACACACAGCCTAGAAAGCCTAAAATACTTACTATATGGTACTTTATAAAAAAAAAACAAAAAACAAAAAACAAAGGGATTGCCAAGCACTAAGATAGATAATTCAGAAACCCTAAGAAAAACCTTCATTGAAGACAAAGGATTTCTTTTTCAAAAAATAAGTTTTAAGGGGAGGTTAGGGATGCAGGTCAGTAGTAGAGTACATGCCTAATACAGGCAAGGCCCTGGGTTTAATCCCAGCATAGGAATAAGAAGACTCTTAATTCATCAAAGAGATGATAAATTACAAAAAATGTCCACAGAATCTAGCAATTACCAGGCAATTGATTAACTTAGCATCATCTTATAGTCTCCAACCTACAAATGTGCTGGTTTCTAAAAATTACTTTTAAAGTCAATAGTTCTTAAGCATGAATTCACAAATTCCTTTAAATGAAAACAAATCAACCTTTGGCAAATCACATTTCAAAGAATGAGCAGTTTCAAACTTCGACAGCATGTTTGTATATCAACATTTTAAACACTTTAAAAAACATCCAGGCTACAGTGGACATTTGTTTTACTTATCTACATCACTTCCCTTCTTTCTTTTGTAACAGCTTGTGGCAGACATATTTCATAAAACAAAACATGTTATTTCACACATTTTCCAGCTTTACTGCAGTTAGGCAGGACCACATGGTCAATTCTATTTAATGGGCTGAGAGCTCTGGGGAGCCACCAGGCTGAAGCATTCAAGGAAAGCCTCGAATGAGGGAACCCTCTGGTTCCTTCATTCTCTGCTGAAGCAACTGTGAAGGTCTGGAGATGACAAAATGCAAAGTTTGTATTCCTGAGTTACCACATGGATGGTCACCTGGACTTGGGGCAGACTGCATGAGTGAGAAATAAGCTTTTAGTTGTGTAAAGGCCCTGAGATTTGGAAGTTATTAGTACATTTAGGCTGAAGGGTTCTGGCTTTGTTTCAGATACATTTTTCTTTTTTCTTTTCTTTTTTTTTTTCTTCTGTGACTTCACTATAGCCCAAGCCTATAACAGCTTGACTGTTTTCAACCACTTCTTTAATTCAGTATGAAATAAAAACCAGTAAAAGATCAATTAATTACAGCCAAGAACCTTCTCTCATAGAGCAGAAAATTAAATATTAAAAAATCGCCATATGAAAAAAAACAAAGCTGAATCCCCCCCTTTACTGTATGCAATTATTCTAACTGCATCAGAGACCTAACCTACAAAACTCTTAGAAAATAACATAGGGGAAAGCTTCATGACATTAACTTTGACTATGATTTACTAGATACGACACAAAAAACAGGCAACAAAAAGAGACAAAATGGACCACAATAAAACCTACTGTGCAAAGAACACAATTAATAGAGTGAAAGGTAACATGGAATGGAAAAAATGACTTGCAAATTAAAAATTTGACGAGAGGTTAAAATCCAGATATAAAGGACTTCTAAAACTCAACAACAACCCAATCAAAAAATGGGCAAAGAGCCAGGCGCAGTGACGCACACCTGTAATCCCAGCAGCTCAGGAGGCTGAAGCAGGAGGATCATGAGTTCAAAACCAGACTCAGCAACAGTGAGGCACTAAGTAACTCAGTGAGAGCCTGCCTCTAAATAAAATACAAAATAGGGCTGGGGATGTGGCTCAGTGGTCGAGTGCCCCTCAGTTCAATCCCTAGTACCCCCATCCAAAAAAAAAAAAGGGCAAAGGACTTGTAGAGACATTTCTTCAAAGGTATACTCATGGCCAATATGTATATAAAAAGATGCCCCAAATCACTCATCACTAGGGTAATGCAAATCAGAACCACAATCCAGTATCACTTCACACCCATCAGGACGTCTACTATAAAAACAATAGAAAATAACAAATGTTTGCAAGGATGTGAAAATATTAGTACTCTTGTACACTGTTGGTAATAATGTAAAATGGTACAGCTGCTATCGAAATCTGTATAGCAATTTCTGAAACAATTAAACACAGAATTACTGTATAACCCCACAATTCTACTTCTGGGTATATACTCCAAAAATTGAAAGTAGGCTCTTAAAGAGATATCTATACACCTTAGTACACAGAAGCATTATTAACAACAACTGAACACTGAAAACAACCCAAATGTTCATCAACAGATAAACCTTTATTTATTTGGATAATGTAATATACACAAACAATGGAATATTATTTAGCCTTGAAAAGAAAGAAATGCTACAATGTGGGTAATGTTAACATAGCATAATACAACATACATAATTGAGGACATTATGCTAAGTGAAATAAACCAGTCATGAAAACACAAATACAGTATATGATTCCACATCTACAAGGCATTTAGAGTAGTCAAATTCACAGAAAGTAAAATGGTGATTGTCAAGAATTAAGGGAGATAGGAATGGGAATTTATTATTTAATGGGAAGAGCGTTTCTGTTTAGCAAGATGAGAAGAGTTATGAAAATGGATGAGGGTGACGCTTGCACAACAATGTGAATGTGTTTAATACCACTGAATTATTCACTTAAAATGATAAAGTAAATTTTAATGTCATGCATATTTTGTCACAATTTTTAAAACAAACTGAAAAACGGTCATGTCCCCATAAATTATTATACATTATAACAAATTCTTACGTCGTATGTTTTTTAAAGGGACACGCTTCATTCTCAATGCCTATACCTCTTCCAGTGGCAGATGCTGAACAGACAGACAATTAGAAGAAATAAAAGAACTTAAGTATTCATGTATTAAAGACTTAAGGAAAGAAAATCAAATAAGCTTTTATAGATGTAAAGGTACACAAATTAGGTATTCTCATTTTAACACGCCAATCCCTAGTTCTGCCTTATGTTCAGCATGTCGAGTACAGTGTACTTATAATGCGTTGAATGTGGGCTGTGGGTGTATAGTATCAGTTCCACAGTAAACAATTCAGTACTATTTAGCACGTAATGGGCAAAAGAGTATAATTTATAGGAAACTGCAGATCTTTTAGAATGTTTTTCAGGGATGTTAAAGATAGGAAAGAAAGAAAATTATCTGTTCAATTTAGACTGAGAAAGGAGATTGCCACCACAAACTTAAGTATTACGGTTTTCAATCTCAGTAGCTTGGGAGGCTGGGGCAGAAGGATCACAAGTTCAGAGCCAGCCTCAGCAACTTAGTTAGGCCCTAAGCCAACTGAGTGAGACTGTCTCACAATAAAAAAAGGAAAAGGTTGAGGATGTGGTTCAGTGGTTAAGCATCCTTGGATTCAATCCCTTGTAACAACAACAACAAAAAAGTATTATATTTTTCAGAGAAATTTTGTTCAGCAACTTGATAACTTATTTTCCTTATAAATGGTAGGTTCATAAGAGAACTATATAAATACCTTCATGCTCTAACATTCAAAAATACTTGTATAAAACAAAATTAATAAACAGCTAAATCTGATTTGTCTTTTAGTACAAATGGGAACACTAAAATATTTTACCTGATTTGGGCCTTTAAATCCTCTTTACTGAAAAGTTCACTATTAAAATATTCAAACAACAGGTTTGAATTTCTTTTTCCTCCCACACTCCACTCACTTGCAGTGGGGTCTAAACCCAGGAGGCCTCTACCACAGAACCACATCCCCAGTCCATTTTTATTTTGAGACAGGGTCTGATAAATTGCTTTAGCACTTTCAGCACTTTAGCAGAAGGGTTTGCAATCCTCCTGCCTCAGGCTCCTGAGCTTCTTGGGTTACAGGCCTATACCACCAACCCCAATTTGTTCCTTCCTCCCCTCCTTTCTCTCCTTCCCTCCTTCCTTTCCTTCCTTCCCCCCATGCCCTTTCCTTTGTACTATGAAAAATTGAACCCAGGTCTCAAGAATGCTAAGCAAGTATTCTAACACCAAGTTACATTCCCAACCCTTTTAAAAAATTTTATTCTAAGACAAGATTTCACTAAGTTATCCAGGCTGGCCTTGAACTTACAATATTCCTGCCTCAGCCTTCGAATAGTTTGGACTATAGGTGTGCACGGTTATTTTATTATGAGTTTTCTGTTTCACATGTTAGGTTCTATTTAGATCACTAAACCTTAAAAATACCACTGTAAAATAATCAGGAATACGTTCAGTGATTTTTGTCAAGATAGATTAGCCTGAGTTTCTTTATTAGTAAAATGGTAAAGATGAATCATTCCACAAAAAAATGTACCAATGAATGCCTGTGACAAGGCATGGACTCCTCAGGTGTTAGAAATACAATGATAACAAAAATCACCAAACACTTGTGAAGGTCAGATGAGACACCAGCATATGTAAAACAAAAGTGACACACTCAACCCAACTCTTGCAAATTTAGGTCAGTAGTCTTTTGGACAATTAATATAGGGAAGAAGAGAGTCATCTTTTATAACAATAACAATAAAAAGATTAATTGGAGCTTCATGGCACACAAAAAGCATAATAGGAACAGAAGTCAATGATCAAAAAACAAAATTAAAAAAAACAGTTAAAACATATCTATGATAACTATATGAAGCCCAATTCAAACATACCAAGAAAAAGTAATTACGTGATAAATCATCAAGAACAAAATAGCTAACAGTTAAGGAGAATATTAAAAGCAAAAATTAGAAGGAACTAAAGTAACATTATGCTATCTCTAATTCTACTAATGGGTTTTGGAAAATAATAAAAAGTATGTGTCTTAACTCCTCATAAATTAAATAAATAATTTTTAAATGAAGTATAAAAACCCAAGTATCTGTAATCTATCCCTCAAGAAGGAAACGAAAATAAATAGGGCTCTTGAAAGGTGTCTTTTTTTTTTTTTTTTTTTTTAAAGAACTTCACTAATGAGAAAAACTTTTCTTGGAAGGAAGAACTACTAAATTATTAGTGTTTTACATATCCTATGGGAAAATACACAATCTAAATTTGTGAAGCATATAGTTCAATTTGTATGGTTATAATTGTTATATTAAATAGTTGTGTTAGATGAAAAGAATATGTTATGTATCTTTTAGGTAACTATAGCAAAATTCTTTAAAAATCCAGATATACTAGGCATTGGTGTTAGAAAATAATTCTCAACACAGATCTATTAATTTTCTCTATGGCTGAGAAAATACAATGCAATACTAAGAGCTGAGACACAGCAACCACATTTGAATGTGGCTAGTTCTTTGTTAACCTCTCTGAACACCTCAGTTTCCTAATCTATAAAATAGTACCAAACCTCATTGGGGTTTTTAGGAAAATGAAATGTGTTCACAGGTATATAGGGCTCAGAATAGTGCTGATACACTAAATACTGTATTAAGTGTTAATGCCAGGGAAATGCCTTCTCTGTGCCAATCACTATTCTAGGAACTACAAATAAAGAGAGAACAGAACCAACAAAAATCCCTTCCCTTTGTGAAGTTTTTATTTTAGTGGAGAGATTATATTCTAGAGTTAAGAAGTAAAATTTATTTAGGTAACAAATCACCTAATCCAGATATGTACTTAGGTAGGCTGAGTAGTGTGACTAGTAGACTAACAGGAATGAAAAAGGTTATACAGGATCCAATTCTATAAAGAAAGTTATTCTAAACTCCCAAATGAGACTGTATGTAGCTCAGTGGTAGAGTGTTTCCACAGCATGTAAAAGGGCCTGGGTTCAATTCTTAGCACCGCAAAAACAACAGCAATAATAGTAATAATAATGACTGATTTCTGTTGTCTAAATTATTGTAAACCAAAAAAATACTAAGTGATTTGAAGTCATCATTGAGCATCAGCCAAAATGGACATGATCAACTGTCTCCAAATGTGGTTATGTACTTTATTTTCCATTTATTTCCACCCTCAAGCCAATTCCAAAAGTCAATCAATATTAAAAATTAAAAGTTAAACCAAAGCCATCAAAATACAAGAACAGAAGAAAACAATCTCAGGTGCACCCAAAAACTGAAATTTTTAAGTCTTGCAATATATTTAACATCCTGAATATAATTATTACATAACAGGAAAAAAATTGCCTCACTAAAGCAGCACTTTTGTCCTATTATATATCAAATTAACCTCTGCAGGAGCAAAAATACAGGGAGTTAACCAAAAGAATTTTTCCCATTAAAGAACAGAAAATAAACAAGGCAAACCTCTTTCCTTTGGACATAACATACTATGAACAGTAGCTGATAATTCAATCATTTATAAGATATGCATCAAAAGCACCAAATTTTAGTGTTGGGGGAAAGGAGTGAGTGGGTGGTTTCAAATTAAATAAGCCTCTTCCCAACTCTTCCTTACTCAAGTAGCTCAACATTGTCCAAGAAGCATGGTCTTTTGAGAATCACTGTTATTGAAAGCTACTGTTTGGATGGAAATATGCCAAATTTCTTAAGTGTGCTACATTAAGATGCAAATCTACAGCATCTGTACATAATAATAAACTCACATTCTTACTACAAAACTGTATTTTTTATAACACAACTGTGAGTTCTCATCACTTCAGTGAAGTGGTATTCAAATCCCCCTTTTTCCAAGTAAATGAAAATGATAATGGTTATTATCAGTCTCAAAATAGAGATAAACAAATCTGTCATTTGATTTTATGAATCCTATTACTGTAGCAAAACAATGGCCATCAAAAAACTTGAGGTCCTAATTATCCTAAGCAGTACAATTTATTCCAGACTGTTTTTTTTTTAATATTTTTAGTTGTAGATGGACACAATACCTTTATTTTATTTATTTTTATGTGGTACTGAAGATCAAATCCAGTGCCATACATGTGCTAGGCAAGCGCTCTCTACCACTGAACCACAACCCCAGCCCCTAGACTGAAGTTTTATAAATTATCAATTTGCATTGATATCACTCTTCTCCAGAATGTAGGGGATATGAAAGTAAGATATCTAGAGTTAAAGGAGTACAAAGGATGGTACTGAACAGAACCTGAGAATAAAGGAAACTAGAGTCAAGAGATGGAGCTAAATTCTTCCCTGAATCAAATGTAACTGGATTTTTTAGTCATAAATGCCTGATTAGGTTGGAGTTTTTGTCCCTTGTAATCTGTAGAGTCCTAACCTCTACAACTAAACCTTATAGTCTAGCCTCAGACTTCAAGCAATACTGTTACTGAATAAGTTCCAGCAGAATTGTTAGATTGTGATCTAACACTGATGATTTTACTGTTTGAGCAAAATTTTAAGATAAATTACATCCGTTTTAAGACTAAAATTTTTCAATTAAACTTTTTATCTTGTAAGACACACTCCAAAATCACTTTCCTTAGTAAAATATACCCAAACAGTGAAACTCAGCTTAGCATATACTCAATTTCCAAGTCTTAGAAACTCTCGGGCTAGAGTTGTAGCTCAGTGGTAGAGCACTTGCCTAGCATATGTGAGGCACTGGGTTCGATTCTTAGCACCACCTATAAATAAATAAATAAATAAATAAATAAATAAATAAATAAATAAATTAAGGTATTTATTCCATCTAAAACAAAAAAAAAAAAAAAGAATGAATGAAAGAAACTCTGAAGAAATGTCCAATGCTTTGGATACATTATGAAAGCAAAAAATTATAGAGGAATAAAAGTGTAAAACAGAATAAAACTCAGGTTCTTTTCTTTCCCAGCTGGCATTCTGTTCCCTGATTTTAGAATTTTAGAATTTTAAATATCTTTTTGCAATGAAAGCTACTCATAATCAAGTCAGGCAATATTCCTTATGTACCTGGGCAATGATTTGATTAAATCAATCATTGAAACAAACCAATTAGCTAATTTAATCTGATTCTGATAAAAAAAATATTGAATTTAATTTATGGAATACCATATTTACATAATATTAAATCTACTTAAACATGCAATTTCATTTCTAAGAACTGAAAAAAAATTAACTTACCTTAATTGTTTTGCATAGTTCTGTTCAATTTCTATCCTCTCTTTAACAAATTTGGCATATCTTTCCAAGAAGTCAATTCCCCATTGTGTATGCTTGTCTAAGCTGTCGAACTGATCCTATAGAAGGAAAGTGAAAATGCATTGACAAAGTCTGAAATGTAATACACAAATATTTTAACGAGTTTTTGATATATGTTCAGAGAAACAACGAAGAATAAAAGGAAAACCATTACTCTTTAAGTCCTACAAAGAGGTTCCTAAGCAGAAGTCATGCTACTTTATTGCAAATGCTTTTTTATCACACAGTTCACCCTGGTTTCAACACTCTACCCTGATCACCTTTTTGCAATTAAATAACTTTTATTCTCTTTGAGATTCAAGTCAGGCATTACACCCTCCAGAAAATAGTCCTGAACTCTTCTGACTAGGATAAATGATTTCTGGAGGTCCTCATCGATCCCAAAAATTACTATCTTATTTACTTGATATGCCATATTGAGGGCAGAAATCATGTATTTTTCAACTCAGAATTCTCAAGGCCTAAACACCCCGCTCAGCACCACTGTTGGCACTCAATGAAGAATTGTTTAGCGGAACAAAATCAAATATACCTGGGTTCAAATTCTAAGATCAGCCATTCACAAGATGTTTCAAGTTGGGCAAGTTTTTCTAGGCTCTTTTAACTTTTTTCCTTTTTTTTTTTTTTTTTTTGATACTGGGGATTGAACCCAGGGGCACTCCACCACTGAGTCATATCCCTAGCCCTATTTTGTATTTTATTTAGAGACAGGGTCTCACTGAGTTGCTTAGGGCCTTACTAAGTTGCTGAGGCTGACTTTGAACTCATGATCCTCCTGCCTCAGCCTCCCAAGTGCTGGGATTACAGGCCTGCGCCCCCACGCCCAGCACTTTTTTCCATCTTAATGTGTAAGTCCCACCACTCAACTCATAGGACTGTGGTGATGCCAAGTGCCATAAACATGACACTAACATATAATACAATATCATTGTCCTATAAGGCTCCTTCAATCCTCAAAAATATTTTCTTTCACCTGTAGCCAGAGACACAAACAAATCCCTTCAAGAATGATCTCCAGGGCTGGGGATATAGCTCAGTTGGTAGGGTGCCTGCCTTGCAAGCACAAGGCCCTGGGTTCAATCCCCAGCACCGCAAAAAAAAAAAAAAAAAAAAGAATGATCTCCAAATGGACTCTGTAGCCAGAGCAATTAAGCACAAGAAAGAAATTAAAGGGATATGAATAAGAAAAGACCTCAAACTGCCCCTATTTGCCAATGACATGATCCTATATTTAGAAGATCCAAAAAACTCCACTAGAAAATTTCTGGAACTCATAAACAAATTCAGCAAAGTAGCAGGATATAAAATTAACACCCATAAATCAACTGCATTCCTACACATCACTGATGAATTAACTAAAAGAGAAGTTAGAAAAATTATTCCATTCACAATACCCTCAAAAAAAAAAAAAAAAAAAAAAGAAACACTTGGGAATCAATCTAACAAAAGATGTGAAAAACCTCTACAGTGAAAACTACAGAACACTAATGAAAGAAACTGAAGAAGAACTTAAAAGAGGGAAAGATCTACCATGTTCTTGGATAGGCAGAATTAATATTGTCAAAATGGCCCTACTGCCAAAAGCGCTATACAGATTCAATGCGATTCCAATTAAAATCCCAATGACGGACCTCATAGAAAAAGAGAAAGCAATCATGAAATTCATTTGGAGGAATAAGAGACCCAGAATAGCTAAAGCAATTCTTAGCAGGAAGAGTGAAGCAGGGGGTATCACAATACCAGACCTCCAACTATACTACAGAGCAATAGTAACAAAAACAGCATGGTATTGGCACCAAAATAGGCAGGTAGACCAATGGTACAGAATAAAGGACACAGAGACAAACCCACATAAATACAGGTATCTAATACTAAACAAAGGTGCCAAAAACATACAATGGAGAAAAGATACCTCTTCAACAAATGGTGCTGGGAAAACTGGAAATCCACATACGGCAAAATGAAATTAAAACCACTGTCTCTCACCCTGCACAAAACTCAACTCAAAATGGACCAACGATCTAGGAATTAAATCAGACACCCTGCACCAAATAGAAGAAAAAGTAAGCCCAAATCACCATATCGGCTTAGGACCAGACTTCCTTAACAAGACTCCCAAAGTGCAAGAAATAAAAACAAGAATCAAAAAATGGGATGGATTCAAACTAAAAAATTTTTTCTCAGCAAAGGAAACAATCAGGAATGTGAAGAGACAGCCTACAGAGTAGGAGAAAATCTTTACCACATGCTCTTCAGATAGAGCACTAATCTCTAGAATTTAAAAAGAACTCAAAGAATACCAAAAATACAAATAACCCAATCAAAAAATGGGCGAAAGAATTGAAAAGATATTTCACAGAAATACAAGCAATCAACAAATATATCAATGTTCAACATCTCTAGTAATTAAAGAAATAGAAATCAAAATTACCCTAAGATTTCATTTCACTCCAATTAGAATGGCTATTATAAAGAATACAAGCAACAACAGATATTGGTGAAGATGTGGGGGAAAAGGTACACTCATACATTGCTGGTGGGATTGCAAATTGGTGCAGCCACTCTGGAAAGCAGTGTGAAGATGCCTTAGAAAACTTGGAATGGATCCACCATTTGACCCAGCTATCCCACTCCTTGGCCTATACCCAAAGGACTTAAAATTCGATTACTACAGTGATGTAGACACATCAATGTTTATAGCAGCTCAATTCACAATGGCTAAACTATGGAGCAAACCCTGATGACCTTCAACAGATGAATGGATAAAAAAAAATGTGACATATATACATAATGGAATATTACTCAGTCATAAAGAAGAATAAATTTATGGCATTTGCAGGAAATGGATGGAGTTAGAGAATACCATGCTAAGCGAGATAAGCAAATCCCAAAAAACCAAAGGCCAAAGGGGAAGGGAAGGAGCAGGTGGTAGGAAAGATGGTGGAATGAGACAAACATCATTACCCTATGTACATGTATGATTACACAAATGGTGTGACTCTACATTGTGTACAACCAGAGAAATGCGTACTCCATTTGTGTACAAGGAATCAAAAGGAATTCTGCCGTCCCGTATAACTAAATACGACAAACAATTTAAAAAAAAAAAAAAACTACAGAACACTAAAGAAAGAAATTGAAGAAGACTTTAGAAGAGGGATTTTCCATGTTCTTGGATAGGCAAAATTAATATTGTCAAATGTCCATACTACCAAAAGCACTATACAGATTTAATGCAATTCCTATTAAAATTCCAGAGATGTTCTTCATAGAATTAGAAGAGCATTCATGAAATTCCTGTGGAAAAATAAAAATAAAGAGACCCAGAATAGCCAAAGCACAGGACATAAAGACAAACCCACATAAATGCAGTCATCCCATAACAGAAAAAGGTGCCACTGACATACAAATGGAGCTGGGAAAAGTGGAAATCAGTATGTAGCAAAATGAAATTTAACCGCTGCCTCTCACACTGCACAAAACTCAACACCAAGTGGATCAAGGCTCTAGCCATTAGACCAGAGATCCTGCACCCAGTAGAAGAAAATGTAGGCCCAACTCTCCATCATGTTGGCTTAGGAACTAACTTCTTCAATAAGACTCCTAAGGCTCAAGAAGTAAAATCAAGAATCAGTAAATGGGATGGAATCAAACTAAAAAGCTTCTTCCCAGCAAAGGAAACAATCAAGAGCATAAAGACAGAGCCAACAGAATAGAAGAAAAACTTCGCCATCTGTACCTCAGATAGAGCATTAATCTCTAAGATACACAAAGAACTCAAAACTTTTAACACCAAAAAAAACCACCCATCAATAAATGGGCAAAGGAACTGAACAGACACTTCACAGAAGAAATACAATTGATCAACAAATACATGAAAAAATATTCAACATCTCCAGCTATTAGAGAAATGCAAATCAAAACTGCACTGGGATTTCAAGTCACTCCAGTCAGAATGGCAATTATCAAGAATACAAGTAACAATAAACATTGGTGAGGATGTGGGGGAAAAGGTACACTCATGTACTGCTGGTGTGAATGCATATTGGTGCAACCACTCTGGAAAGTAGTATGGTGATTCCTCAGAAAACTTGGAATGAACCACCATTTGACACAGTTATCCAGTTCCTCAATATATACCCAAAGGACTTGAAATCAGCATACTATAGTGATGCGACCACATTAATGATTATAACAGCTCGATTCACAATAGCTAAGCTATGGAACCCTTCAACAGATGAACAGATTAAAAAAAAATGTGGGATGTATTAAGCACGCGCGCGCGCGTGCACACACACACACACACACACACACAAAATGGAACATTACTCAGTCATAAACAATGAAATTATGGCATTTGCCGGTAAATGGATGGAACAGAGACTATCATGTTAAGTGAAATAAGTCAATCCCAAATAACCAAAGGCCAAATGTTCTCTGATATGCGGATGCCAACACATAATGGGGTCAGGGGAATATGAATCGGAAAGATAGTAGAATGAATCAGACATACCTTTCCTATATTCATATATGAATATATGACCAGTGAAATTCCACGTCATGTACAACCACAAGAGTGGGATCCTAATTAGAATAAGTTATATATATATATATAACTTAATACTTAGTTATATATATATAACTTACATAAGTTATATATATATAACTTATTATATATATATGGAGTATATATACTCCATATATGCATGCCAAAATACAGTCTATTGCTGGGCGTGGTGGTGCATGCCTGTAATCCCAGCACTTGGGAAGCTGAGGCAGGAGGATCGCAAGTTCAAAGCCAGCCTCAGCAACTTAGCAAGGCCCTAAGCAACTCAGTGAGACCCTGTCTCTAAATAAATACAAAATAGGGCTGGGGATGTGGCTCAGTGGTTGAAGTGACCCTGGGTACAATCCCCAGTACCATTTTGTATTTATTTAAAAAAACAGTCTACCATCATATCTAAAAAGAAAAGATGAAAAAAATAACAGTGTAGCAGTGACCTTATTTGAAAAGATGAAAAAAATAACCGTGACCTTATTTCAAATAATCTCAAGAATTCCTTGGGGGTATTCACCTTCTAGCCCATATGATCACAGAGTCACTGTATTTCTTTTGTTACAGAAATATTACTTTTTCCTCAAACATTAAGATCAAAAGTAGCAATCTGGCCATTTCTCATTGTTTGCCTGTCCTCACCCTATCGCATGTATTATCTTTAATCCATTTCCTTTAAATATTAGTAAAGTGTTTGGGGTTTTTTTTGGAAAATATATAAATAGGAATTCCAAGTTTTTTTTCCTCTGTATCTCATTGGATCATTTTGTGTGCTCTCCTTTGAAAACCCCTGCTTTAAGTAATGCATTATCCTTTATCTGTCTTGTAAAAGTCACTCTTATTCTGCTGATGTGTGGGTTTTTTGTGGTTGTTTGGTAGTTGTTTTGTCTCACCCATCTCTGGTACATATACAGAATTCGAGTTTTCTGTTTATCACCTCCCAAATTAAATTAAGGATATATCACTCCAAATTTATATATTCCCCTATATCAATTTTGGGATCTTTCAAGATTTCCAAAGAACAATTAAATCAGCTGAAGGATTTAGTATCTAAGACTTTTAGTTAGACCATTTTAAAAAATTAAATATAATTTACATTTTCCCCAATACTCAAAAAGTCATTTATGCTATAATTCCACTAGATAGAACTGTGGATTATATCTATATGTTAGCTCTCCGAAAAGTACTTTTAGAGTTAGTTGTTCACCATAAAAACTGTATAAAAGCTGAAATAATCAAAATATTCAGAAAAACATCACCAATTCTTCTTTCTCAGTTACTGAAGCTTAGTTAAATGATAAAATACATAATCTATTTGGGTACAGTTCTTTTAAAGTCTTAAATTTAGTTTTTATTAGCCAATAAAATTGCCACATATGGACAGACTTAATTGTTAATGTTGATTTAAAATGTTCAAAAATAGTACTGGATAACATAGAGGATGTAAGAGAAGCCCAAAAACCAGATTAAGTATATTTGCTAATGATTTTATAATACTTGGAAAATAAACAGATCCCAAATAAAAGTCAACTTTAAAAAAATAGCAAAAAGCTATGAAAGACAGCATAGAAGTAAAACATATAAGTCTGTCTGCAAGTTAAACAAAGTCCCTGCTTTGCAACCACTGAACCAAGGGAGGAAAGGAACAAAGCAGGGGAAGAGGACCTTTAAAAGACAAGTCTTGGAACAGAACAAATAAAATATTATCATGTAATCAAATGGTGAGGGTTTTGTTTTTACCTCAAACAGTGTAATCTACAGGTTATAAGAATTCATGTCAGATTTAAGTATTAAAAACAAATTAATACTTAAATGTAAACAGCATTATTTTTAAAGTAAATTTTGTTTAATTGATTTAGTGAAACGGATTTTGAACCAGTCATATTAACTGCAATGTATTAAGAAATAACATAAATATGAGCCAGGCACAGGGGTGCACAACTATAATCCCAGCTACTCAAGAGGCTGAGGTAGGAAGATCATAAGTTTAAAGTCAGTTTCTGGGTGCCTGGGCTGTAGTTCAGTGGCAGAGCACTTGCTAGCACATGTGCGGCACTGGGTTCCATCCTCAGCACCACATAAAAATAAAAGTATTTTGTCCATCTATCAAAAAAAAAAAAATTTTTTTCTTAAAGTCAACCTCAGTAACTGAGACCCTGTCACAAAATTTACAAAGAACTGAGGATGTAGCTCAGTAGTAAAAGCACCCAGAGGTTCAATCCCCAGTACCAAAATAAAAATTTTAAAGCAAAATAAATAATGTAAATATCATAAACTACATACATTCAAAGCTAAACATTTTAAATTTTGAAAGGGAACAGAAACTAATTTAGCAATGTTCACGTATAAACACTAAAAAGGCAAAGTAAATAATAAGAGATCCAAAGAATGCCATACTTGAAAAGTCAAAATATGAATGAATAAATGTTCATTTTAAATTTTGCAACCTTGATGGATATTTTACTGGAGTCACCCTTAAACAGAACCCAAAACACAAATATCAATTATGAAGAAGCAAAGGAACATCAATCACGAAGTTGGTCATATAACTCTGAATCCAGTGATATTAGATCACCATGTAAAAGTTTATTTTTCAATGTCACACGTCAGTTTTCAATCAATTAGTTGAATGGATTCATTTCTCACAATGATTTAAATATAATCAGAGACGATAGATGTTAAAACCAAAAGAGAAATAACCAAATGAACTTTATCTGACAACCTGGTACATAAAAGGAACTGAACTGCTGACTGAATAACCATTCTATTTGTACAGGACTTTGGAATATACAAAGTGTTTTCACATATATTACCAAATGTCACCCACAAAACATTACTGACAGTGAGAGCATTTTATATGTGTGAAAGTTCCTGAAATTAAGAAATTCACCCAGTGTTTTCACTCCAAATCTCATTTTCTTGCTACTATAATACATCATTATTTAAATTTAGTGATTCATGTTTATTAGTAAACAGTGGTTCCAAATCTTCCATTTTAATAAATATGGAAACAATGCTGAAGTGACTTGCTGGTAGCTGACTAGTAACTGAAATAGGATGGGATTAAATTACCTCTTAAAGTCTCTGCCAAATGTGCAACTGTTGTGAATAATGGTATTTCTTTCACCAGAAAAGAAATGCAAGGCTGAAAAAAAATCTGTTGGCCACTGGGAAGCTTTAACAATCTGAACAAATTCAAAATCTCAAAATTAAAAATTGTCCTATTCGAACACACATTCAACACATAAACTGTTTATAATGTTCCTGGAAAGATGTCATTCTGCCTTTTTTTAGTGGTCACTCCATCTGAGAAGATGGCTAGGAAATGAGGAATGATTTTAACTTCTACAAAATAAAGTACAAAGTTCTTAAATTAAAATGTAAGAATCAAAGTCTTATATCTTCAAAGGCAATGTCCGCTGCTCCCCACTTAAGTTTCAAGCCTGACCTGAGATCACATATCTGCTTACTATGAGCTAGTAAATAAAATACTCAGTTCTAGAAAAAGTGAGGGAAAGGATAAAGACAAACCAAAGAATTGAAAATAAGCAGTTATTCTGAAAATATTCATGGATTAGAAATAAAGACTATTAAGTCATCCAAAGGGGTACTTTATTATCACTTGCATATTCTCTCTACCTTTAGCCTGTTCTTATTTCAGATTACTAATTGATTCCAACTTTTTCACTTCCTTACCTTATTCTTTCACTTCATTTTCCAACACATTCACTCTTAACCAGATTTTCTGTGAAGTGAATCGGTCCATTAGTGGTGTGCTCTAAATTAAATATTATCATTCAAAGTCAAACTCAACAAAGCTCTTATTATGTTTTCTTCAGGCATTCCTTTTTAAATTTGTATTTAATTGGGAATATTAGGAAAATATTCTAAACTAAAGCTGGTATCAGCACAAACTTAAATGGCCACACTATGCAGCTTAACTCAAATGAATTATATGTTGCTCCAACATTCTATTATTATAGTAATGTGAGTTAATATTGCCTTTACAGTGATCGTTTTTTATCTATACAATATCTTTAATGTAACTTAAAGTAACTACTTTATGTATCAAAAAAAGTCCAAAGTCTTGTAGAAATCACTATTTAACTATTGTTCTTCTAGTTACTTTTATACAATCTTGCATCCAAATAAAGTCCCAATAGAGCACTTCTGGTAAAGGACCTGAGGACACTATCATTTAAAGACAACTTCCTTCACTAAAAAGAAGAATAATGACTTTGCTGTCCTAGTTTGGGCTTTACTCTATGGCTCTGATTTTCTGCCAAAGTTTCTCTAGCACTTCTGCATACCAAACTACTACTGAAAACATTTGCAAAGATCTAACACAATTGACTTGTCTCCCTCTTTAACTCACATGGATTGCAGAAATTTCTTCTTTAAATCTCATGGAGCTGAGAAACTAATTACAATTCAAGGTCAATCAATATCTATTGCAAAGTAAGCAGAAGCATATTAATGTAGTTTTTCAAAAAATCAATTATTCTTATTACTTTTCTCAAAAATTTTTTTAATTGTAGATGGACATGGTATCTTTTCTTTACTTATTTTTATGTGGTACTGAGGCTCGAACCCAGTGCCTCACACATGGTAGGCAAGCGCTCTACCACTGAGCCACAACCCCAGTCCTATTATTCTCATTTTTAAAAAGACAGATTAAAAGTTATATATTTGGGAAACTCATCTAATATCCATTAATTTAAACTTTTTAACTAAGTTTTAAATTATGCTCACAGTGACTTCAAAATCTATCCAAATGATCCTTACCATATCTACCATATATTTTTTTAACAGCTCTATGACTTTTGCCTTCACTCTACCTCAGCAACTCGCTCCCCAACCCCACATCCACTCTACTGTGGTCAGCAATAACTGCAACATGTCCTGTCTACCCCATTCCACTCCAACCCCATAAAATAATTCAAGAACCTCACTCTTAGATGGATAGCCCTGTCAATTCATTTTCTCGAAAACTCCCTGTCCAATGATATTCTGACCCCACAGAGACCACACATATTACTATCCTTCATCCTGTTTTTCTTTCCACCTTTACACATCTTAGATTCTACAAGTCATCATTATAATCACTCCTTGCAAATATGATCACAGTCCTTGCCCTTTCTGACACTGCCAAATTTCAACCCTGATCTTTTCACCAATCCTTTCTTCAAGCTGCTAAAGAAAGAGAAAGGAAGGAAGGGAGGGAGGGAAAAAGAACAACTGGTCATGCTTTAAAATTTGTGTCTATTTAAGAGGTTTTTAATGCTATTTAGCCCAACTCTAGTAAAAATTCCTTTATCCTAGCCAATAATCTCATACCTTTTTCTGTTCTATATATTCACACCACCTCTTATCCACCTCATTCTCAGCCAATTACCTTGTTCCAAACTTCACTATAGTAAGAGAAGCAATCAAAAGATAACTCTCAGCTTGTGTATGCTTGATACATTTCAGGGAAAACAAGAAGCTTAATAAGCAAGCTACTGCTGAATAAGCAGCAGGGAGAAGTAGTTGGTATTAAAATGCAGGTATGTGAGGGCCAGAATGCCAATCATACATACTTTATCTTAAACTACAAGTACCTTGACTTTCACCATGTGAGATGGAAATACATTGGGAGGGAGGTTTTGAGCACGAGGCTGAAATGACCTGACATATGATTTTTTTTAAGTAAATGGCACTGGATTCTATGTTGTAAAAAACTAACTCAGAGCAAGGTAGACCATTGGGGGAGATTACTGAAATAATCCAGAGCAAAGAGGCTGGCTTAGTTCAGGCTGGAAGCAGAAGAGTGATGAAAGAGTTCGGATATAATCTGAAGGCAGTGCAATTTTCTGACGTTCTGAGTATGGGAGGTGAAAGAAAGATATCAAATTTCAGTGCCATGAACTAGAAGGATGAAATTGCTTTTAACTAAACTTGGGATTCAAGTTTGGGCAGAGGAAAGAAAATGTTTTGATTTGTCCTTAAGACATATCCAAATGTCTTACATGTTGAGCAGAAAGCTGAATATTTATATCTAGAATTAACAGGAGTAGTCCTGCTGAAGACATATGGTAAAGATATGACTGTGGATGTGATTTCCTTAACTAAGCCCTACTGCAAACAGACATTCAGATTCAGAGGTCAAGGAATTGAGGAGGAGCAAAGAGTAACAAGAAAGAATGACCAGTGTGGTATAAGTAAAACCAGAATACTGTCATGTAATTCATAAGAAGCCAAGTGAATAATTATTTCAAAGAGGAGGAAGTGATTCACTATTTCAAGTGCTACTGAAAGTAAGATGAAGACTGAAAACTGACCACTGAATTGGGCAACATGCAGATCACGGATAGCTTTAACAGGGACAGTTTTGTTGAAGTAGTGAGAGCAAAAGCCAACTAAAGTGGGTTCAAAAAAGGTTAGGAAGACAAAGTTGAAGGGGGAGCACACAGACATCACTTTTAAGGAATTTTGCTTGAAAGGAGAGAAGAGATATGGATGATAGTTAACAAGAATAGTGGGTGAGAGTAGTTGTTAAGATAAAAGAAATAATGGCTGTATGCTAATGGAAATGATCCAAAAGAAAGAGAATGATAATGTAAAAGAAAGAAGGGAGAACTGTTGGAGCAATGTGCCTCTGCTAAGCACACTGACATTTCAATTACAGTGACAGGAGAGGAAGTTAATTAAGTGGGTATACATTTAGATAGCTTTGCTTGGTAGATGTGATGTGGTGGTAGGAACATGTGGAAATTCTCTTAGAAAACAGAAGGCAAGGTCAGTAGTTCAGATTAAGGACAGATGAGGTATTAAAGATTGGGGGAAAGAATCCAACTTCCTTGTTTGCCTTTGTAATTTAAAGCAATATCAAATACATGCCAACACAAAAATAGTCACAATTCTTCAATTCTACCAAGTATGAGTTATAAAGAAATAAAGTCCTTGATACAGCCATGTCTTTAAAAACAATAATTTATCAAGTCATAATAGATGTCACAGAAAGAATAAAAAATAATTTATAACCACAAGAATTATAGCTGATGAGGGTCACTGTTGGGAGGCTTCCCAAGGAGTGCTTCCAGTAATGATGTGATCACAGTAGGGCTAATTCAGGTGGTAAGAATTTCTCTGACAGTAAATTTGGCTTAAGGACTCCCCCAAAACCTTGCCAAACTCTCTTTAGAACTGCACTGCTGCTTAATGTGTTTCTATGCAATCTTTCTGTCTCCTTCAGGGTCAGACTTGTATCATGGTTTAATGGCCCTTTCACCCTATCCTGGCTCCCTTCTTCATTTCCTCTAACAGGTATTCCTCCTACTTCATTTCTTGCATGTCTGATCTCATCTGGGCAGCTACTTTTCAGAGAAGTCAAATTAATACAGCTGAAATTTCTTTAAATGCAACAAAATGTAATTAAATCTCTAGGAACAAAATATTATGTCCCTGAAAATCAGAAGGGTGCTTTTATAGGATGTTTCTAAT
This sequence comes from Glaucomys volans, assembly GCA_020662805.1. Classification (NCBI taxonomy): domain Eukaryota; kingdom Metazoa; phylum Chordata; class Mammalia; order Rodentia; family Sciuridae; genus Glaucomys; species Glaucomys volans. The sequence continues at coordinate 743,513 of JAJEJO010000136.1, forward strand.
TAGGCTAACGAACACAAAATTACTGAATACAGAAAGCCTCAAGAGAGAAGGTTATACAAAGGAGAATATATGTAATTGTTCCCATCCTCTGCCCTGCTCTTATTCTCTGAAAGTAGCAAACTGAAGTCCTTTAGAGAGCAACATAGGAAATGATGGACCATGACCCTGTGCAAGTTTCTCATTTCCATCAAGGATCAAGTTGGATACAAGTGAAGGTTTACCATTTCTACTTTTGTGCTTTTTCCAACAATACAAACTAAAATATTTTTTCACAAACTTTACAATAACATACTGTAATTTAATGCAATTAAAATTTTTTATTTCATTTATCATATTGTGGCAGGGTTTTACTGTATATGCTAAAAACAAGTGTTTGAAGTTAAGATCAGCATTCTATTGGTATGTGTGTTTAGCTCATTAAAAATAAGCTAAAACACTGAATCAAAAAAGTAAATGTGCTAGTGAAAGTTATTTGCTTTTTGGATAGGGAGAAATAAAATTGTATCTTTTGCATGCCATGATCTTACATGTGGTAAACGCTAAATATTCCACAAAATACACTTAGAATTTATAAAATCAGCAAAGTTTGAGAGTATAGAATCATGTTAAAAAAAAAAAAAAAGGTACCATTGAACATCCCAAAGAGGAAATTTTAAGAAAACAATGTGTAATAATGCTGAAAAGAGTAAAATACTCTGGAAAAAACTTAACCCAGAAGGGGGAAGAATTGAACTGAAAATTCCAAAACACTGCTGAAAGAAACAGAAGACACAAATTTGAAGACTTTGCTTTCTTGGAAGACATGAGATGTCAATATTATCCAAAGTGATTTACAGATTCAGTGTAATTTTTGGCAGAATCCCAATGATGTTTTCCAGAAAAAGAAAAATCCATCCCAAAACTCAGATGGATTCTCAAGGATCATGAATAAACAAACCAATCTTGAAACAAGAACAAAGGTGAAGGGCTCACATTTACTGATTTTAAAAGTTCAGTGTGGTTTTGGCATACAGACAGACACATATGGATAACCATTTTCCCAGCACCATTCGTTAAAGGCTATCTTTTTTCCAACGTAGATTTTTGGCACCTTGTCAAGAATCAGATGGCTGTATCTGTATTTCTCTCTTCTGTACCACTGGTTTATGTGTCTGCTTTTATGCCAGTACCATGCAGTCTTTGTTACTAGAACTCTGTAGTATGATCTGAAATCAGGCATTGTAATACATCCAGCATTGCTTTTTTGGCTTAGAATTGCTTTGGCTATTCTTCCAAATGAATTTTAGACAATGCCATAAAAGAGCATAGAATAAACCCTCCCATATATGAGAAAATGATTTTTTATAGCTGTGCCTAAACCATTCAGTGGGAGAAAGGGACAGTCTTTTCAGGAAAAGGATGAAGACAGAAAATAAAGTGAAAGTGGACATCCTTGTCTTGTTTCAGATTTTAAAGGAAATGCTTTCAGTTTTTCCCCATTTACTTGAAGGCTGGCTTTGGACTTTTTCCTGTATAGCCCCTATGATACTGACGTAGGTTCCTTCTTTCCCTAGTTTCTTCAGTGTGTTTATCACAAATGGATGGCTGAATTTTCTTAAAGGCTTTTTCTGCATCTATTGAGCTAAGGGATTTTTGCCCTTCATTCTATTTATGTGATGAATTATTTATTGATTTGCATATGTTAAACCATCCTTGCATTACCGGGATAATACAAACTTGGTCATGATGTACAATCTTCTTACTGTGTTATTGAATATGATTTGCTAATATTTTATTAAGAATTCTTGCATCTATGTTCAGCAAGGATAGCAGTCTGTAGTCTTCTTTCCTTACTGTGTCCTTATCTGGCTTTGGTATGAGTGATACTGGCTTCACAGAATGAATCTGGAAGTGTTCCACCCTATTTTCTGGAATGATTTGAGGACCACTGGCATTTGTTCTTCTTTAATAGTCTGGTAGAATTCAACTGAGAATCCATCTGGTCCTGGGTTTTTCTTTGTTGGGGAGCTTTTTATTGCTGCCTCTATCTCACTGCTAGTTATTGATACATTTAGGTTTTCTATGTTCTCTTGACTCAACTTTGGCAGTTCATGAGTCTAGAAATGTGCCTGTTTCTATTAGGTTTTCCAATTTATTAGAGTATAATTTTTCAAAATAGTTCCTAATGAGCCTCTGGATTTCTATGATGTCTGTGGTGATTTCTCCTTTTTCATCTCTCATCTTACTAATTTGAGTTTCTCTCTTCTACTTTTGGTTAGTTTGGCTAAGAGCCTGTCAATCTTATCTTTTTAAAGAACCAACTCTGTTGATTCTGTGTATTTTTTTATTCTCATTTTGTTGATTTTGGCTTTGATCTTAATTATTTCCTTCCATCTACTGGTTTTGGAATTGGCTTGTTCTTATTTTTCAAGGGCCCTGAGATGCATCATTAGATTGTTCATTTGGGATCTTTCTGACTTTCTTATGTAGGCAATCACAGCTATAAACTTTCTTCTTAGAGCAGTCTTCAGTGTCCCATAGGTTCTGGTATGTTCTATCACTGCTCTCATTTGAGTCTAAAAGTTTATTAATTTCTCCCCTAATTTATTCTATTACCCAGCCATCCTTCAAAAGTGTACAGTTCATCTGGGTATGGTGGCACATGTCTGTAATCCCATCATCTTGGGAAGCTGAGGCAGGAGGCTCGTGAGTTCAAAGCCAGCCTCAGAAATTTAGCAAGGCCCTAAGCAACTCAGTAAAACCTTAAAATAAAATAAATAAAATTTTAAAAATCAAATACAAAATAAATTTTAAACAGAAAATAAGCCTGGGGATGTGGCTCAGTGGTTAAGTGCTGCTGGACTCAATTCCCAGTATCCAAAAAAAAAAGTTGTACTGTTCAAACTCCATGTGTTTATATAGTTTCTGTATTTTGGTGTCAATTTCTAATTTCATTCCATTATGATTTGACAAGATGCAAGGAATTACATCAAGAAAAATTTTTGAATTTGCTATTTTGGTTCCATGGTCCACTCAGAAGAAAGCATACTCCGCTCTTTTTGGATGAAATAGTCTATGGATGTTGGTTAAGTCCACTGGTTTGTAATGTTTTTCAGGTCCAATGAGTCTTTATTGAGTTTATGTCTGGATGACCTATCCACTATTGCTAGAGATATGTTGATACCACCCAGTATTACTGTACTGGGGTCTATCTGAGGCTTTAATTCAAGTTGTGTCTGTTTTATGTAGTTGCACCCTCATTTGGGGCATAAATATTTACTACCATTTTATATTCTTGTTGGACTGTTCCCCTTACCCGTATGAAGTGATCTTCTTTGTCTCATCAAATTAATTTTAGTTTGAAATCTGCTTTGTCTGATAGCACTGCTCCTGCTTGTTTGTGGGCTCCATTCACAGAGTATATTAATTTTCAAACTTTCACTTTCAGCCTGTGGCTGTCTTTGCCTGTAAGGTGATTCTCTTGCAAACAACAACATATATTTATTTAGGTTTTGTTTTTTAATCCACTCTGGCAGCTCATGTCTCTTAATTAGAGAGAGGAGACCATTTACAGTCAATGATGTTACAGAGGGATGTTTATTGCTGCCATTATGATTTACTTCTAATGTTTAATTTGGTCCTGTTTTATTTGCTTAGCTACTCCTCAAACAAGATTTGTTCATTTGTGAGCTCTGGGGTTTGTTGTTTATTTCTTCTGTGTGGAGTATTTAAGTAGGTTCTCCAGTGCCCACTTAGTAGTCATGAATTCTTTTAGTTCCCACTTGTCTTTGAAGGTTTTTATTTTCCCTTCCATTTTCAAGGATAGCTTTGCTAGATAGAGCAATCTTGGTTGACAGCTATTTCAGGATTTGGAACACACTGTTCCAAGCCCTTCTGGATTTTACCATTTGTGCTTAGAAATCAAAAGTAATTCTGATTGGCTTGCCTCTGAATGTGATGCAACATTTTTTCTTTTTTTTTTTTTAATAGGCATTTCTTTTAAAGTTGCCAGTGGACCTTTGCTTTTTATTTACTTATCACTTATATATATTACATATATTACTTATATGCAGTGCTGAGAATTGAACCCAGTGCCTCACACACGCTAGGCAAGTGCTCTACCACTGAGCCACAACCCCAGCCCAACATTTTTTTCTCTTGATGCTTTTAAAATCCTATCCTTGTTCTATATGTTAGGCATTTAATTAAAAAGTGTCATGGAGAGTTCTTTTTTTATCTTGTCTATTTGGGGTTCTGAATTCTTACTATGTCTAAATGTCCACCTCATTCTCAAGGTTTGGAAATTTTTCTGTTATTATTTCCCTGGAGAGGCTATCTATTCCATTACCCTCTTCAATTCCAAGGATTCTTAAATGTGGACTCTTAAAGGTCCCAGAGTTCTTATATATGGTGATCATGGTTATTTTCTTTTCTTTAAACTTGTCTGAGTATCTAAGGCCACTTTGACTCCCAGTTGTGATTCTGTCTTCACTCTATTAGACTTTCAACTGAACACTGTCTCATTTCTAAGATTTCGATTTCGTTCTTTCTCAATATCTCTATTTTCTTTTTGAATTTCTCATTCATATCCTGTACCAACTTCCTTAATTTATTCAGTTGTTTTTCTGTGTTCTTTTGGAATTCATTTATCATTTTTATAACCATTCTCTTGAACTCTTTAACTGATATTTCATCTGCTTTATATCTTTGGGGTCTGTTGCTGGTGAATTATGAACTTTAGGAGGAGTCATTTTAGCTCGTTTTTTCTATATCATTTTCCTATGTTGAGTTTTGTTCACCAATTGAGATGAATTACTCTTCCACTCTTATATGTGGGTGTTTTTAGGGCATAGCCTGCTCTTACCAAAGTGTTCTAGAGTGTTCTAGATATCCCTCATATGTGAGATATCCACAGTCTTTGTGTTAATTCTGTAGGACCCAATCCTAGCCATTCCTACTTTGAATTGGGTCATCAGTTTGGGATTTTGTCTCTTCTGTTCTGAAGTTTGTTGTTAATGTGCTTGTAGGTTCCCAGCACCTGTGCATATGCTTTCCCCTTTATAAATCACTAAGCTACATTTCCGTCTGCTGCAGAAGTCCAAGCTCAAAACCCCAAGAGAAATTCTGGTTAGTGAAGTCAAGTTTGAGTTGGTTGCAGCTCCCTGAGCTCCAGTCCTGCTTGTGCACCTCAGTGGTACAGTGCCTACTGTTGCCACCTCAAGGTGATAAAATTTTAAAGCCTCTATTTTGTATGTTTCTAAAATAACTGAATTCACTGAAGGTCTCTTCTCTGAGCACTTTTAAATATAAAGTATCATTTATGTGGTACATTTTTTTAAGTATATATTTTCTTACTGCAAAATTTATCAATATGCAAAAAAGTGTTATAATGAATATGTGCAGTTTCTACTATAAAAGTATTTATTCACTTAACACTAAAACACCACCAAGCACAGTGGTGTTTATATTATATTATATTATATTATATTATATTATATTATATTTATTATATTATATTGTATTATATTATAGCTATAATCCTAGCTACTGTTGAGGAAGTAGCTAGGATTAGTAGTAAGTAGTAGTAGTAAGTTGAGGAAGGATTGCAAATCGAGACCAGCCTCAGAAACTTAGCAAAATCCTCTCAAAATAAAAAACAGGCCTAGCAATGTAGCTCAGTGATAGAGTGCCCTGGGTTCAACCCCAGTAAAGCTGGGGCAAGCAAGGTAAAGTTTTGGGGAGGAAAAAAAAAAAAAAAACCACTACTGTTAATATGAATATTTGAGCATTTTCTTCTTTTAATACTAAAATGGTAGCTTTGATTCAATATTTTCAAGTTGAGAATTCTCGGTAATGCCTTTTTATAAAAATATATGAAACTAAAAGTTTATTTTATATACATAAAATAACGTGTGTGTGTGTATACACCTGTTTATACAAAATTAAAACATAGCCCAGCACAGTGGTGCACACCTAAAATCTCAGCTACTCAGGAGGCTGAGGTAAGAGGATGACAACTTATCAAGACCCTGTCTCAAAAAATAAAAAGAACTAGGGATGTGGTTCAGTGGCAGATGTGGTTCCTGGGTTCAAAAAAACCTATTTATAAAAAATAAAATGACAGTGCTTGTTTCAGCAGCACATATACTAAAATTGGAACGATGCAGAGAAGATTAGCATGGCCCCTGCGCAAGGATGACACGCAAATTCGTGAAGCATTCCATATTTAAAAAATAAATAAATAAAATGACAAAAACATAAAAATGTTAAACACATGGTTATTTTAACATTTCCTTTGACCTTTTCTAAAGTTCACTCTTCAATGAAAAGAGCCCCTAACATAGCGTTCATTATACCTATTCTGTTTTATATCTATTGATAAACTGTACAAAGAAGGAAGTGAGAAAACAGGTAAAAGCTTTCCTCTGAAGCTTTATTCTTCAAGTGACCCCCTCTCGTGCATAACTTTTGAGGCAATCTTTTGACTGGTCCTTCATTTTCTTCATAGGGACTAAAAACTTTTACTAACAGAGAACTATAGCTTTTATTACAAAAAAGCACTTTGGCTTGGTTCTTATCTCCTTTAGTTTCATCATCTAGAAATGGAAACTCCAACACCTATTATATCATTTTCTGTATTTTCATGTTTATATTCTTATTTGGAAAGTCTCTGAATTAAGAAATTATTCTGCTACAGAGTTACACTTGATCATTATTCTTGAAAAATTATGAAATTGTAAAAGAGTGATCTTTTTAAATCTGAATGAAATTCTATTAACTAGATGGGCACATCTTAAGATGCAAACGATTCAGATGTCTTAAATCCCAAAATAACTATTATACCAACAAAAACAGTGGTTCAATAGTAATTAAAATAGCACATGGCAAATAGGATCAAACATATGTACTGCTATACTACATAAGAATATTATGTTGTTTCCTATGTTCATATATTTATTCAGATTTTAGACTATATACAACTCTAAGATTAAGTAAAATACAAATAAAACATTTAGAACAGTACTGACTACTGGTGGCTATTATTCATTTAAATCAACAAAGGATAAATACTGAGTTTGGTACTAGTCTTAACATATAAGTGAAAACACAATGAGAAGCAACACCATTAATCAAATAATCACATCCCTAATCAACAATTTTTAGTGGTCAGATTGGTGGTATATTTCAACCTCATACAACATATAGGTCATATGGCTTTGAGCAAACTCAACTTAAGAATTGTATTCACATAAAAGTTAAAGCACAAGATATCTTCTAGAGTCCTTGAAAATAATATGCATTCTTAGCAATTATAACAATTTGATTGATCCAAAATTAATTTACATATTAACAACTTATCTGTTTTGTGAAGATCTGTACCTATGTAATCTATGATGATACTTATAGCATCCACATTAGTGATGCATCTTCTCATCTGACCCTCTCACAGTTGTTTTTAATTTGGGGATTACTGAATTTCATTTGTTCACATTGGTCTCTCTTATTCAGCACTGTTCTGATTCCAAAGATCTCAAACTTGAATAATAAATTAGGGGTAAAGCCAGGACTAGAGTTTAGGATTAATAACTGTAAATCTAGTTTTATGTTACACTCTTGTTCAGAATCCCTGGTTATTTGTTTTCATGGTTGTCCTTGCTATCTCCCACCAGGAACCATTTCCTGCCACTGGTTCCTCTGCCATTATACCAATAAGAAAGAGAGTACAGTAGTATCCCCATCATTACCCAGGGAAAATACAATCAAAGACCCCCAATAGATGTCTGAAATCTTGCTTTGGATAATACCAAATCCTTCAGGAGGCTGAGGCAAAAGGATCACAAGTTCCAGGCCAGCCTCAGCAACTTAGGGAGATCCTCAGCAACTTAGTAAGACCCTGTATCAAAATAAAAAATAAATACCTGTGTTCAATTGTTCAATCCCTAGCATCAAATTAAAAAAAAAATCTTATGTACATTTTTTTCTACCTATACATACTTAAATTTATAAGCTAGACAATAGTATACTACAATAAAAAAGATGTAAAAGCGGTCTCAGTCTCTCTCTCTCTGAAAATATCTTCTTATACTATAGATCTCAGCAACCTCAGGACACCATTATTTTTTCCTTTCCTCATTAAGTCAAGAATTTTCACTCTTTCTCTTAAAGAAGCACTTTACAGCTTCTCTTAGGCATATCTGAAGCCAGCATCACTCAGATCTAACCCAGGGCCTCATACATGGTAGCCAAGTGTTCTGACACCAAGGTACTTCACCAGCGCTTTCTACTTTTTTATTTTGAGACAGGAGGTCACCAAGGTGCAAGCCTGGATCAAACTCAATCCTCTCACCTCAGCCTCCAGAGTAGCTGTAATTATAGGTTTGCTCCACATGCCTGGCTCAGCATCACTACTCCTATGCTTTAACAGAACATAAGCACTGCAATACTGAGACAGTTGATTTGATAATTAAAACAGTACAAATAGCATATACGGTGTGGATACACTGGACAAAAGAATGATTCATGTCTCTGCCCTGGCAAGAGAGAGCAGGATGACACAAGATTTCATCATGCTACTCAGAACAGCACATTAAAATTGTGAATTATTTACTTCTGAAATTTTTCATTTAATATTTTCAGACTGCAGCTGACCATGAGTAACTAAAACTACAGAAAGCAAAACCACAGAAAATGGAGACTACTGTATCATACCCATGGAGCTGACATTTTAAACCTAAGACCAGAAAACATCAAAGCCCTGGGTTCGATCCCCAGTTCAGGAAAAAAAAAAAAAACCAGAACATAAGTAGCAAAAAACAGAGTCAAGAGCAGAGCTAGCCTTTATGTACATGCTTTCATATTTTTAACATAAAAATTCTCTACACAGCATTAAGCATCCCTTTGTATAATCTCTCTTTGATTTCTTGGCTTCCTTCCCAATTGAGCTTATGTTCTTTTTTACTCCAGTCTGCCTTTCCTTTTTGTTTCCCCTCCCACCACCCCAAAGTACTGGGGATTGAATTCAGGGTTGCTTTACTACTGAGCTACATCCCCAACCTTTTACATTTGTTTTATAATTTTGAGACAGGATCTTACTAACTTGCTGAGCCTGGCCTCAAACTTGCATTCCTCCTGCATCAACCTTGGTGAACAGCTGGATTATAGGCATGTGCCACCATAACTGGCCCCTTTTCCCATTTTTTGAGATTCTTAATCTTAGTAAGTACAATGTAAGTATAAAATCTAATCACAGCCTTTCACTGCCAGCAGGTACTTCAAAGAGATTAACTATTTGCCCAAGGTAACAGAGCTAATACAGCTGAATCAAGGATCCAGAAGTTTTAATTAGGTTTTCCTGTTTGATGTTTCAAATCAGTTCACTTGGTAAATACTCTTTAAACTATGTTTATTATTTAGAAAGAAAATGGGCTTCCTGGCTGTAGTGTAATCTGAAAGATACTTAACTGTTGGTATATTCATGGCAATAAATCCAAGGAATGATCTCATGCTATTCTTACCATATAATTATAGTTAAATGTTGAGATAATTTAGTTATATTATCTCTATTATATGCTCTATTATATTTTGCTGCATTATATTTGGAAGAAGCAGAGTTGACCTACATAGAATTTTATGGTTTATTTTCACAATAATGGAATATCTTAATATTTAGAATTAAATCATGATTAATGAATTTTTAAAAAATTTTATAAAGTATTTCCATTAGTCTTCTCAGGAGTCTCCATGACCCAAAAATGGGAATATTCAGAAATATGTGCATGATTTAGCTGTTCTTTTACTCTTTCTTATATAACAATACGATTAATATTGGTAAAGGCATCAAATAAAAGGAAAATGATCAAGTAAATGAATTCTCTTGCACACTAAAACTGGACACTCTTAATACCACTTTAATTTACAAAGCCATTTGGCCATTTCACATTATTCTATATAATTCTTTTTTCAATCTCTAAAACTAACCTATAACCTAGTAGATTAGTGGCTACTTTCATTTTAATATACTACTATTACTGTGCACAGTATTTTGTGAATACACAATTTCAGATTTTTTTTTAAAACTTCATGTTGAGAATGATTATTTTCTAGTACTAAAGCAGCACTACAGTGAATCTTATACTGTACATGAAGTATTTGCAATATTTGTAAGTTTAAGAAGACTATTAGAATTCTTAACTTGACCCTTAATATCTATAGCAAAATGTCTGTCAATGAAAAAAAAATGATTTGCTAATGTAAAACAAATCATGCTTAGCCTAACAATTGAGAGATATATTAGGAGAAAAGTGTGTGTGTGTGTGTGTGTGTGTGTGTGCGCGCGCTCGCGCACGCGCATACAAAGACAAAAAGAGAAAGTTTAGAAGCTAAGATGAGTTGGAAATATGAAAAACCAAGAAAATTCCCAGGGTCACACTGCGTTTTTCTGGTAGACTGTTATTTAATTAAATAAACTGAAATTTTGCATAGATCAGAACTTTCCTTTTGTTTTTTCAATTTACAGAGTTTCCTTGTTTTCAAAAAGAATTGAGAATAACTAACAATTACACAGAAATAGACTGATTATTCAAAGATGACAGGGAAATAGAGGGGTTAAAAGGTATGAATTTGCAGTTTACTTGGGAGGTTGAGACAAGATTGCTTAGGCCCTAGAGTTAGAGGCCAGCCTGGGAAACAGTGAGACCCCCATCTCCCAAAAAAACAAGAGTATTATAATTAGATAACAGTCTCTTACTTTGTATTATAGTCCCACCTCAAAAGTAAATTTTATTTCTGTAATTTCCTATGCCTTCATTTTCACAAAGGAGTAAAATATAGAGGCATTAAAGTAGAATGGTTAACTGGTTAAACATTTTTACTGTTTTTACTTTATTCCACGATTAACAGATCATTAATTCCTTTCTTATGGCGTTAATACCAAGGTAGTCTTCATTTAGTAGTTATAAACATGAATACTGACTGATAAGCTGGCAGTGATAAAGAAGTATGGGTTTCAAGTGTGCTTTCACTAAAATATTCAGGGAGTAGTGTGTCAGAAGCAGTGACTGAATTATGGGTCTTGAACTCTTGTGACACAGGCGCCTATTGAGATAGCCCAGTTGCTACGGTGATGCACCCTATTCAATAGGTTCTGTGCCAGCCATGGAGGTCATTCAGTTATGGACAGAAGCTGATAATCATAATTGGTTTGCTCATGCTTATGACCTTGGTTTGGCTTGCCTTGAAGAATCTTTCTCATAATAAATCCCTTTGATGTTTAAACCTACGTAATAAACATGTTGAGTTAGCTCTGGTGTCAGTTTCCCCCATCAGGGGTTGGCTGAACCACCTGGCCCCAGCTTTTTCTCTATTTGTGTGTCTATCTTCTCCATCCCCTCATGGCCCCGTCCGGTTACCTAAATTAACAGCTGTGCAGGTCAAGACAGAGTAATATCCAACACATGCCTGCCTCAGACATTTAGCCAAAAACAAAACAACAAAAAAAATGCACACAGGAACATCTCAAGTCTGTCTAATTGCTTATTTGGAAATTTAAGTTTGTTCTACAGAGAGAAATGCTGAGATTATTTTTTGTAAAGGGATACTTAAAAGGGGTAAATTTCAACTGCTTACTGGTTACATGCTCCTTCCACTACAGAATTTATCAGCAATGTTTCCATGGTAGCACAAGTAAGACTAATCACATCATGCATTGGTCAAAGTAATCAGGATTCATTTTTTTCCTTATTATTTGTACTTGTATTAAAAGATTTGAAATACAATCAGAAACTTTATTAGTACACACTTGTTCATGAGATTAATCAGCTACTTCCTTAAATTAGGAATGCATGCCCAACTTGTAGGATCCCCAGGGTCATCAGTAAGAAAGTACAAAAACATTTGAGAGGAAGTACACTCTTATGCATAAATTGTGGAGAAACTTTACATGAATTATCTCATTAACCTTAACCCACACCCCTTTAAGTTGGTGGTAAAATTCCCTTGTTTTTTTAAGATGGAGGAATAGGTTTACAGAACTTAAGTGATTTGTGAGGGGTACAAAGTTTATTAGGTTTCCACTTAATAAAGCAGGAAAAGACAAGAGCCTTAATGTGCCCAACGTGTTAAGACTCAGACTGATAGATGGATAAAAAGTAGCTACTAGAGATATACTCATTTATTCTTGCTAAACTATGCCAAGGTTTAGTAAAAATGTAAATTGAAGAACTGCATTGTTTTGTAGGGCAGGGGTTGGTACAGAGATTCAGACAAGGTACAAAATTTAACATATATATCTTACTTTAAGATTTCAATGGCTGCCTTTTGGAAAGCAAACTTCAAAATATCTTACCTGTAATGTGACTTCTTGAATTAAAGAAAACCTAAGTCAAAATTAAACTTCCTATAAGAAATAGTATTTCTGGGGCTGGGGTTGTGGCTCAGTTGGTAAGAGCACTTGCCTAGCATGTGTGGGGCACTGGGTTCGATTCTCAGCACCATATATAAATAATTGAATAAAATAAAGGTTTAAAAAAAAAAAAGAAATAATATTTGTGGAATTTTGGGAGATAACTATGTTAGCCTAAGAACTTCCAGGAACTTCTGACTAGCAAAATCTAGGTAATGCTTGTGTCCAATTGGTTTGAAAAAGTACATTCTCTTTCACAAAAATGGAAGAATAAAAGCTGAATAAAGCAATTTCTAAAATTTAACATGGTATTAAACCCTAACCACACTTCTATAATTGCTAATAGTAAAAATTATTTAATCAAAACTTATCAATGAGCCAGGCCTGGTGCTACATGCCATAAACTCAGCTACTCAGGAGGTTGAGACAGGAGGGTGACAAGTTCAAGGCCAGGCTGGCAACTTAGCAAGAATCTGTCACAAAATAAAATAAAATAAAAAGGGCTAAGCATATAGCCTAGGGGTAACTGCTTGCCTAGCATGTGAAAGGCCCTGGATTCAACTCCATCCTCACAAGTGTGCATGCACACATGCACATGCACACACACACACACACACACACACAAATTCATCAATGAAAGTACTGAGCCCCTCACTTTCTATGAATATAGTCAACTGCATTTTTACTGTCTTCTACAATTATTAAAAATAAATTTTGCTTACAGTCTAAGATCATCATTATTATCAATAAAAAATTAATAGGATCTGTATACATTCATTTTTTAAAACGTTGCACTCACAGCTGGCAGAGCTTGAATGCCCTTGCAATGAAGACACTTAAGAGGCTCTCAAGTTAAAAAATAGAGGGCATAGTTCTGAGGCTATCTGTGGTGGAAAGCAGAAAGAAGGGCCAGACAAGTAAAACTGGGGAAACTGAACCCTAGAATAACTGCCTGAGTTTGTAACTTGACCTGACAAATTGTCTAAAGTAAGGTGTTCTTGAACTTTTTGATTTCATAAACCAATACAATTTCAAAATTATATATTGAGGATTGATAAAAGAATGTTGATCTTGTGTTTGTTTTGACATTTTACTTTTAAAAATAAAATATACTAGTGCCTTCATTCACCATCATTTTATAAAATAAACTAACACAACCAACTTCTCACCAAGGGAAGACATAATCTCAAAATAAAAGTCCTTTAAACTGGTATCATTACTAGCTTATTAAAAACTTCACCATATAATTATTTTTCTCATTGTATGCAATACTGGTGAAGAATCTGTTGTTCAATCAACATCTGAGAATAAATAACTGTCCCAAGTATACCCTGAACAAGATTTCCAAATGCTGGTTGATTAAGACTTCCAAACATTCATCATTTAGCCAAGAAGCCCCAGGAAGCTTTAAAAAGTCTCATCTCAGACCTACTGAATCAATCTCTAAGGTCAGATGCCCAATTTTTGATGTACAGTTGGGCTTAGGGACCTGGATAATAATAATAGTAATAAAAATAATAGTAATAAAATCTTAGGTACAATTAAAGCAATTCTTGGTAATAATAATGTCCAATCTTATCTGTTGTGGCAACGAAAGTTCCAGGTAGGGCTGGGGTTATGGCTCAGTGGTAGAGTGCTTACCTAGCATGCATGAGGCACTGGGTTCAATTCTCAGCATCAAACATAAATCAATCAATCAATAGAGAAAGATCCACCAACAACTAAAAAAATATTTTTAAAAAAAGTTCCATGTAGAAATCTGCTATAGTTTGAATATAATCTGAGTGCCCCTTAAAGGTTCATGTGTAAAGGTTTGTTCCCCAGGGGGGTGGTATTATTGTCAGGTCATTGGGGACATTTCCTGGAAGGGAACTACAGGATGGCTGCCCACCTTCTTTTTATTTCCTGGCTGGAGATGTGACCACTTATTCCAACACACACTCCTGCCACTGCCATGCACAAGACTCATCAGAGGCCAAACCAACTGGGCCTGCTGATTTTGGATTTGAAACTACAATACTGTGAGCTAAATAAACTTCTCTTTACTACCTTCATAAATAGCATGTCCTGGGTATTGCATCATAGTAACACAGAGCTGACCAATACAAAGTACTTTTGGGAAATCAAGTGAAATGTTCCTTGGATATCTGTTTGGTAGGAGTCCCACCAAAAAAATGAGGTATACTAAGAACAACAGTATTCCAGGAGCTGGAGGGCAGAAGAATTCAGCAAAGGTACTAGGGCCCCAGTTCTCAAAGGGGATTCAAATATTAGACACGGCAAGATGATCAGGAAGAAACTAAGGCAAAAACCTGGGTTTTTAACAGGTACTATCCAGGACATAAAGAAATGTGGTTAAAAAAAAAAAAAATGTGGTTAACTGTAGTTACCAACTATTGTAGCAAATACCAGATGTGAATAGTGTGATTTATTTTAAGCCCTGTATTTAAAACTGTAAGGATTAGCTAAGAAAGTGACTTAAACAGTATGGTGGGACGAATGGGGGGGGGGGGGGGAGATAAGCTCAGTTGGTAGAGTGCTTGCCTAGTGTGTACAAGGCCCTGGGTTCAATCCCTAGCACTGCCACCACCACCCCCACTCTCCCCCGTCCCAAAACAACAACAACAACAACAAAAAAAACCTCCTTTCACAACAGTATTGGGGCATAATTAATGTTCAATAAATGTGTTGAATACTCAATTTTTGCCTTAAATTTTTCAAAATTATATTTTCTTACATGCTTGAAAAAGGTTTGGGGATTTGGGGAAATGTATATAATTTAAAATAGGATAGGGTAATAGGTTTAATGTATCACACACAAATTTCAACACAGGAAACTTTTCCTTAGACAAAACATTCAGAAGAAAAGTAAGTAATAACACAGTTCTTTATCTCAATTATCAGGAACTGTAGAAGAGAACAGTATTATTTTTTAAAAGTTCCTAATACTTGATTCTGGAATACACTTAAATTTAAATTTTTGCAGATTTACTTTCAAGATGCTTTTCTTCAACTGATATCTACATTAGTTTGCACTTTTTCAGTTTACACGTTATTTGGGGGGGCCTTGCTGGCAGATGGTTAATACAGGATTGAACATTTGCTACCAGCAATCTCCATAGTAGACAGCACAGCAGAGGTCTAGAGTTCAGGGTACTGAGTCCAGACTACTTGAGTTTGAAATCCAAACTCATCTCTTCCCAGCTCCTGGACTCTCCTCAAACTACTTACTCTCTATGTCTTATCCTCTTTATCTGCAAAATGAGGGATGATAATACCTACCTACCTCAGAGTTTTTAAAAAAGTAAAATATTACATGTAAAGGATATGTAAGCATTCAATGTTACTTTACCAAGTACTGATGGTTTCACAGAAACTTTTGACTTTTATTGAATATTTCTGAATTCCTATGAAAATATCAAATATAAGTGACACAACAAATTATATCAAACACTCCAACATTATCAAAAATCCTGGTTATATATTTTATAGCAATTATTTTTTATTTGTTCTAATTGATTATACATGACAGAATGCATTTTGACACATTGTACACAAACGGAGCATAACTTCTTATTCCTCAGGCTGTACATGGTGCTGAGTCCCACTAGTAGTATAATCATACATGTATATAGGGTAACAATGTTTGTCTCATTCTACCATCCTTTCCATCTCCACTCTCCCCTTACTACCATCTGCATAATCCAAAGTTCCTTCATTCTTCCCTACCCACCCCCACTATGGATCAGCATCTGCTTATCAGAGAAAACATTCAGCCTTTGGTTTTTTGGGGAGTGGCTTATTTGACTTAGCATGATATTCTCTAGTTCCATCCATTTACCTGCAAATGCCGTATTTTCATTCTTTAAGACTGAGTAATATTCCAATGTGTATATGTACCACATTTTCTTTATCCATTCATCTGTTGAAGGACATCTAAATTGGTTCCATAGTTTAGCTACAGTGAATTGAGCTGCTATAAACACTGATGCAGCTACATCCCTGTAGTATTTTAAACAAACTTTGAAAGAATTTTTTTAAAGGTGGCATATAATAACTCTTCTTGAATATAAACATGCTACTAGATAAGATTAATAGTATAAAAAACCAACTGTCATGGCCCTAAACATCTGTATATGTTCTTACTAGGTACAGCAAAAGTGACTTTTTTTCTTTTAATCCTTTCTCCTTTTTCAAGATGGAGTCTCACTATATATGTCCATCTCCAATCAGCTAAATGCAGCTGAGAAAAAATACACATCAGTATTAACAGATCTCACTTGAAAATTTTTACCACAAACCTCATTAGGGCCTTCAGGTTGCCCTTTGATCTATACATGTTCTAGTCTGTTCACTCTGTCTCACAATGCCTATTTGCTAATTCCTCTTTCACATGAAGCCTCCAATAAAACCTCTGCATTCTTCTCCTTCATCTAGTAATACGGATTCTGTTTTCACTGGAAAATGGAATCAATCTGTAGATAATTATTTCATTTTTATATTTTGAATTTTAAATGACTCCCAAAGGTCACGTTAAAGGCTTGGTTTCCAACCTGTGACACTATTAGAGGTTGTAGAACCTTTAGTACGTGGGGCCTGGTGGAAGGAAATTAGGTCATTCAGGGTGTGTCTTTGAACGGGATATTGAGACTTGAACCCCTTACTCTTCTGGTTCTTTTTTGGTCCCCAGCTGCCAGGAGGTGAGCAATTCCCAATGCTCTTGGACCCTCACCATGAGGTACTGCTTTGCTCTACACCCATAAGTAATGGGCCATCCACTCAAGGGCTGAAACCTCTAAAAGCATGAGCCAAAATAAACCTTTCCTCTCCTTAGGTTGATTATCCTATTTATCTGCCACAGCAACAGAAAGCTAACACATTCATCTTTTAAATTATCACCATTAAATTATCAAACTATACTCTGCATTCTTTTCAGTTGCATTGGTCCTTACTCCTAAGATCAATCCCTTATTTATGTATTCAATCTACTGCCCCTTTTCTAGTACATTGCTTCTGAAATTATATCCTCTCCTGTCTCATCATCTTCCCTTTCCTCTAGACCTTTCTCATTCACAAATATAGATTCTGTAATACCTTCCATGTTAGAAACTCCATTCCCTGGCACCCCATTCTAGCCTCATTTCTGCTTCCTTTATCAGCAAATTCCTACGATGAATCATCTTTCTGTTCTTGCTCTACTTCTCATACGTCACATTTACTTTTATTTCTCACAAACAAGGATAATCTTCTACGTAAAATCAAAATCTCCTATACAACTATCAAAATCAGAAAGTTAACATGAATAAAACTCTACTTAATTCTCAGACCCATTTGAGTTTTGTCAATTGGTCTAATAATGTCCTTTATAACAGAAGGACCAGGTCTAAAATAATGTTTCAATCATTGTCATGGCTCTCTAATCTCCTTCAATGTGAAACAGTTCCTCTATCTTTCCTTGTCTTTTTCATGACCTTCCCATTTTTGAAGGTTATAAGCCAGTCATTTTGTATAATGATCATCAACTTTAGTTTGATACTTCCACGTGATCCAGACTGTTTCTTGGGCCTGAAAAGTGTGTCTTCTCACTGCATGGTAGAACATGATTTAAATTTGTCCCATTAGTGATGCAGATTGCCTTATAAGGTATTAACTATCAACTCCAATGTAAAATAGCTCTTCTCTGTGATTAACTTTGAGACTATGAAATTATCTATTTCTTAATCAAACTTTCCATTTATTTATGTATTTATGTAACTACAGACTCATGAGTTCCTATTTTATGGATTATTATTCACAACCACTTATTTTGAGTCTCAAATTGTCCAACACTTAGCCTGTGGGAGCCCCTTTAAGGAGTGTGTTTTTGACGAGTGCCCATCATTCACTGCACACTCCCTTACTTTCTGGCACAATGTTCTGTATTTCAGATTCATCTTTTACATTCCCTGCACTACCCTAAGACCACCTATTTCTCCAATATACCCTGGTTCCTTTTAGTGAATAAAGGTCTTCAGAAGCCAAGATCTGAATGCTAAATACGCTCACTGCTGTTTGAAATCTCTATTTATTCTAATGATCTCTCAATGAATAGATCTAGGGTAACACAAAGAAATACACATATATACATACCTATTTCAATACCCATTTCTATATATCAAAATTCATTCCCCAAAGATCCATATTCTACTTATCTGAGAGAATTCTTAATTCAATTTGCTTATTCTGGAACCAAAATGATTCTGTGTATGTCCTGGATATTTAAAAAAAATAAAATTTCCAACTATTAAATAAATAGGTGATCTATCAAAGGTACTCAGAATTATATAAAGGATTAGAATTGATTAAGAAACAAAAAAGTAGCATATTAAAAAGTTAATATCTTATTACATTTTCTAGCCTTCTGGGATAAAAATATTTTAACTATAAAATGCATTCATGAAGGATACAGGTACAGTAGCCATGTCTGAAATAGAAATATACATTCTCTGACTAACTGCCTTTGTTGTTCAAGAAGGATATGATTCTCATTTTAGAGAGACTGGTCTCCTCCTTTTAATTCACTTACATAGAGAGCATTCTTCCTTTACTTCCATATGTGAGGAACAGTACTGTAATTTTTTTTGTATACTTAAAAAGGCCTAATTAGAGCTAGAAGAGCTTTACAGCATCAAGTGCACAAGAAGTTTGCAGAATGAACATACAGAACCTATTGTTTTGTAGATTAACATCTTTTTCCACCATGTACTTAAGATAAAAACCTTGGTTAATAGTAATATAAATACATCTAAATAGGTTGATATTTGCCTCCTGGTTTACATTTCAACAGATAATTCTGCAGTTTTTCCCTGTAAATACTGTGCAGTAAGACATCATACTGTCCTATTTATATATGAGTCATTCATCCATCTATTTTTCATTTATTCATCCAGGATACACTCACCTGTATAATAATAAGCTATCTAGTTCTCTGAATCTCCCTGTCATCACTTTACTCCCAAAGCAACAATTAACTTATTTTGGAATACTGAACTAGCCTCTTAACTGATCTCTCCATGTCTTTTCTAGTCATCCTCTAGTCACATTTTAAAAGACTGCTATTTTCAAATTCAAAAATGATGTAAGGCAAAACAGTACAATTATTAAGAAGACTGATTCTGGATTCAGGTTTCTTAGATTTAAATCTAAACCCTACCATTTATTGGCTGTGTCACCTTGGAAAACCATTTAACCTCCACTTAACCTCTCTACCTCAGTTTTTTCATCTGTAAAATGGAGATGTCAATATGTGTGTCTTAAATTACTGTAAGAATTAAATGAACTAACACAGTAAGTGTTCTATGAATGACAGTCTGCCATTCATATTCACTTTCAATAATGCATCTTTAACCAGGCATGGTAGCCTATGCCTATAGTCTTGGCTACTTCAGAGGCTGAGAAGGAGGCTCATTTGAGCCATTAGTTCAAGACCAACCCAGGCAACAAAGAACCAGGCAGGGAGATCACAAGTTCAAGGCCAGCCTGGGCAACTTAGCAAGACGATGTCTCAAAATGAAAAATTTAAAAAGAACTGGGATATAGCTCAGTGGTAAAGCATCTGTCATTCAATCCCCAGCAAAAGAAAGAACGAACAAATGAACAAACAGAATTTGGTACAGTAGCAAGACACAGAATTAATAGGTAGAAGCTCGTCATTTCCATGTATAAGACTACCAGTTAGAATTTATGATTTAGCAATTATATTTCACAACTTCGATACTGAAGTTAATAGCAGGAAATCTTATCTTACATTCCATTTAATAAACAGAATATTTCAAATACTGAAGTTGTTAACAACTTTGTTACTTTGTTACTTTTAAAGTATTCTTATACAAAACTACTTATTTATAGCAAATTCTATCCTTTAGAAATAACTTTGAATTACTATGCCTTCTGCTTATTTATCACATTTCAATTTGTGCAAAATATTTCTTCTAATGTGATGAATGGCCCAGGGTGTTTCTTAATTGCATGTATGTGATATGTACATAAGTAGTGAAGATAGGGTTTTTCTAATGTTGTATTCTGCATAAGGAAACAGTTCCTTCCCCCCCTCCCCACTCAGAATACAGGCATGGAATGAGCTGGAATGAGGTAGTTGGGAGAAAAAAGGTCTACATATTGCCTAAGAATATGTCTAAAATCTTTAAGGATGGCCTACGAGGATGGCCTACAAGGCCTTGCCCATCATACCACTAGCTTCATTTCACATCTCACATTATGCTCCAGGCATAATGCCCTCTCAATAACTCCAAGAAATGATTTCATCATCAGGATTTTTAAAATTCACATTCCCCACCCCCACCCCAGGCCTCCTAAATCAGAATCTCTGAGGGAAGTGACCAGAAATCTGTTTTGTTTCAGGAATCTGGATACTAGGTACATCTGACTCCAACTAGGTACATCTATTATTAAGTTTCCATAGCTAGCACTCTGGACTTAGCCCTCCCTCATCACACTTGTTATAGTTAACTCAACACCTATCTTCTCTGCAGGAGGGGAAGTTCTTTCCGAGCAAGAACCATGCCTGTGGTCCTTACTATCTATTTCTCCAGAATCACACTCTACTTTTCAACAAAAGTACTTACCTGGACCCCATAATGACCACATCAATGGGTTCTCTGGCCCTCTCACAACTCCTTGGGTTGGGTAAATGGGAAGCATAAGAAGATGAAAGCGAGGCCAGTGTTTTTATTTCTTTGGTTCTGTCAGGTAACTGTAGAAACAATCAGGCTTCCTCTTTCAAAGCTATTTCTTAGGGCCCTGGTAATGTTTCCTTTCCTTTTCCTTAAGGCCTAAGTAGTAGCAACCCCACCTGTTAAGTAGCTCCAAGGGTAATAATGCATCACCTACTGCTGATTCCGTTGATCAGTCTCACATATTTTTTAAAAATCTTTTCATTAACCATCCTTCAATTAACCCTTTTGAGTGTGCTACTTCCTACAACATCTGTTCAAAGACATGGTAAGCTCCAAGATATTCTATGCAGTGTGGCAATTTCTGCAAGGAGATGGGAATGTATACCCAGGGTTAAGTACAGTGCTTCCTACAAAAGTAAGTCTTCTATAATTGTTTGTTAAATATAAAAATGACCCTCAAGAAGGGTTAAAAACTGCTGGGTAATATGGATCCATCAGAGGGAGTCCAAAACAGAAACAAAACAAAACAAGAAACAGATTGGAGTCGCACAAACATTTGAGTTTACTTTGCATAACAAAGAACCTGGATTAGGTTTTATCTTCTGTAAAGTGAAAATACATTTTACATACATCATCACTTACAGAGTTGGCATAAAAATAAATAAAAGAACATCTAGCAAATAATGTTTTAAATTATAATCACCTCTGTTTCCCAAATTCAATTTTCAAGATGATTTCTGGCCAGAATTATATAAAATGGCTCAAAATCATTTTTCAATTACATAAAATTTTCCTTTAAAATGACTCATAAAGAATAACACAAGATAAAATAATTTTGAAACAAACAAAATGAAAAAAGACATAGACAACTAAGATGATATAAAAATGAAAAGGAGATTTAAAAAACCTATACACCTGCTAACGAGTACACCAGAATCTGCAAAATAACAAATGCAAACAGGCATAAGAAACACCATTTCCAAACAATAAATGAGCTGAAAAGAAATTGGGCATGGTGGCACAAGCCTGTAATCCAAAGACTGGATAGGCTGAGACAAAAGGATATCAAGTTTGAGGACAGCCTCTGCAATTTAGGAAGACCCTGTCTCAAAAAAATAAAAAGGGTTGGGATGTGCTCAGTGGTTAAGTGCCCCTGTGTTCAATCCCCAGTACCAGAAAAAAAAAAAAAAGCTGAAATTTCTCTGTTAAGTTTCACAGAGAATGACACTAATGCAGTAAGTAATAGTCTCAACATCTTCTTTATGGTAAAGCTAACAAATTATTAAGAATTTTTACCAATAAAAAAGTTCATAGTAAAAAAAAAAAAAACTTTTAATGACCTCTTTGCAAATACACTGATGGCTGGTTTCTCAACAAAAACAATTCAATAAGGTGCTGTAAAACTCATGATAAAAACAAAGGCTCTGCATTTAAAAGCTCTGCCACTTAATATGAAATAGTTTTGGACAACATACTTAACCTATCAAAACCACAAGATAACCCCCCAAAAATGAGATACACTGCTTCAAATACAGTAAGTATTTAATAATTAGATTATTAGTAGTATTTCCAAAAACCAACTATATTCAATAATTATGAGATTATTATTGGCATTACTAAAATCAACTGTATTAAAAATTTATTAGATTATTATTAGGATTATTAACATCAACTTACTGGGAGTATAAATGGAATTTGGTTCAGTCAGTCTAACTATAAGGAGTTTTCAGAGTCCTGGCTTGACATTAGTGAAGATTTTAAAGCACATAAAGCAATGGTTCTCAAACCTTCAATTAGCAATGAAGTCTTACAAAACTACAAATAGTTGCTCACCCTATACCCCATACAGAATGAATCAGAATACCCAAGCCAAACAGACCATAACCCCAAAGGCAACTGAAATAAGGGAAAATTGTTGTTTAAAGTACATAAAACCCACACAATAAAACATAACTTCTGGACTACCCTAAGTTGAATGACAGAATCAACCAACCATTCACTCAAGCAAAAAAACAATTACAACAAACAAAAAAGAACTAGGTGCTTAATGAATAAAGTCAAAAAAATTGAGAGAAAACAAAAATGTGACTTTAACAGAACTACTAACATTCTATCTATAACATAAATGAGGAAACAACAATGCAGCATTTGTAATATTGCATTACTAAAAATAATATTGTCATTATTCTTAGACTAGAACCAAAAAGGGGAATGAAAAAAAAGGGGGCCTAGGGATATGGCTCAGTGGTTGAGCACCCCTGGGTAAATGTGGTACAAAAAAAATATAGATTTTTTAATTATAATGTTTGAAATGTCTTTTTCATTAATTTCTTTAATTAATTTCAGCTTTTAGCTATATTTTATCTGCTTTGATTTCCTTTTCTTCTTTTGTATTTAAACACTTTTCAGACTGCTTTTTAATTTCAGTTTTTTATTTTCTTAAATTTTAAGTATATATTTTTGTCACCTTTTGATTTATTTTTCCTTTTTGGATGGATCATAAATAATGTTTATAATAAAAAATGAAAAAAATAGAATCAAAGAATAGCCAAAATATGTTATGGGAATTAATAAAATTCTACAATAAAATTGAAGTTTGAATTGTGCTAAAGGTTTTCATTATTTTTAAATAACTCCTAAACTCCACTTTTCCTGGCCTTCTACAGCTGGAACAATATATTGAGACCTAACAACATAAGAAAGTTTCTTTCTACCTAGATACAGTAATGGTTGCCATCACAGACAGAAGCAAAGGAGATAAGCCAAATAGAATGCCAGTTAGCTAAAAAGTTTCTTTAAGAAAGTAAGAGCATAATTAACAACTCTTAAATTATGCCAATATTAAACATCTCTTGAGTGGCTGACAAATCCAGGGAGATTATCAAATACAAATATAGTACCTTCTTAACATCCCAATTATGTTTTTCCTTTTCTTGATAACAGTAATACTATCATCAGTTTTAGCCTTTACTTTACTAATACATACGGATACTATCACAGGAATTTAAGGTGAACACTGATATTTAAAAGCTCAGTGAAGAGATACAAATGAACAATATTCACATGAATTGATTCTCAGTATCATGTGTCACCAGTTAAATGCAAATCAAAACCACAATAAGGTAACACTTCCTAACTATGATGACTATAATCAAAAAACGGACAATACAAGAAAAAAATCTTCAGAGCAGCATTATTCATAAGACAAAAAGTAGAAACCACCTGAATAAATGGATTAATAAAATTGTGCAAATGCATACGATGAAATATTCAGTAATTAAAAATAGAATGAAGTACTTGTAAATGCTACAACATGGATAAACCATGAAAACAGTTTGCTAATTGAAACATGCAGTCACCATAGACCACACATTGTGTAATTCCATGAATAAAAAATGTCCAGAATAGGTAAATCTATAGAGACCAAAAGATTAGCGGTTTCTGAGGCTGGAGTCAGGGGAGAGGTGGAAATAGGGAATGACTCCTAATGGATACCATCTTTTCTGGGATGAATAAAGTCACAGTAAAAGATCAGTGGGAGGAGAGAAATGAACAGGTTAAACACAGAGGATGTGAAGGCAAGAAACTAGGTTTTTTTAATTGTGCTAAAGTACATAAAACATAAAATTTACTACCTTAACTATTTTTAAGTGTATATACAATTAGTGGCATTAAGTACATTCATATTGTTGTACAGTCATAACTACAACCCATCTCCAGAACTCTCTTCACCTTATGAAAGTGAAACTCTACACCCATTAAAGTCCCTATTTCTACTCTACAGGCCTAAGTGTAATCATATAGTACTTGCCTTTTTGTGGCTGGCTTATTTCACTAGCATAATGCCCTAAAGGTTTATTCATGTTTTGCACCACATGACAGAATTTCCTTCCATTTTAAGGCTGAATAATATTCATTGTGTGTGTATATACACATATGTATAACACATTTTTATATTTAGGTTGCTTCTCTACCTTCTGGCTACTGTGAATAATGCTGCTATGAACATGGATATACAAATATCTCTCTTTTTAAATATTTTTAGTTGTAGATAGACATAATAATTTTTTTTTTTTAATGCAGTGCCGAGGATAGAACCCAGTGCCTCACACATGCTAGGTAAGTCCTCTACCTAGAGCTCTATCAGTGATTCACAAAACAGCAGGCCACAAATGTTTTTAAAGAGCCTGCTTTTGGGGTGCCGTGTGGGCGGAGGTCTTTTCTCCAGGCATCACTGTTGTGGATGTCGCTGCCATCACCTTGGAGGTTTTCTCTTGATGCACAGTTGCCCCTGACACCCCTGTCACAGGTGCCCGGAGGTCTTGTCTCCAGGCGCCACTGCTGCAGTCACCTGGCTGCCTCAGACCCCTGGAGGCCTTTTCTCTGGGTACGGTTGCCACTGAAGCTGCTGATGCTATTTGGAGGTTACCTGGAGGTCTTCTCTCTGGTGCTGCTGCAGCTGCAGCCACAGTCACCATAGCAGCAGCTGACCCCCCACACACACCTGCTGCCAACACCACTGACCACTACAGCTGCTGCTGACCCCTGCCTGCTGCCACGCACCCCATCGCTACTACTTCCACCACTGCTCAGAGGTCCGCTGCCAGGAGACTTCAGGTTTGGTTGCACACAGCTGCATCCGTTCTGAGACACTAGCCAGAGCCTGGGGTTGGGATGCTGGAGGGTTTGCTGCCATGGCCATCTTGGGGCATAGCCACCACTGTCTGGGGATACTGGCCAGAACTGGAGGTTCAGTGTCAAGGTTCCTGAGGATTTGGCTGCCATCTAGTTACTGTTTCTCAAGCTTGCTCATCCCTGGTGGTCTGTCTCCAAATTCCAGTGGCACTGAGATCGTGGGACTGAACACGGCCGAATCCAGGACATCTGAGGCCCAGACTGGTGGGATAGTGACTGGGTCTGCCAGGGCCGACAAGGCCAGACAGTCTTGTAAGAAGTTAGAGACAGGGCTGAGAAGCTTTCAGATGCTGGCAGAGACAGTTGTTCAATTTTCCACAAGGTTTATTTTATTTTTTTTCTTCTCTGGCATCTCTCTCTACCATATTTGGAGCAGGGTGTTTCTCGTGCATCAGTTTGTTGAGGACGGTGATCTATACATGGTATTTTGCAGTTCTGCTGTATATTCTTATTTTTTTCTCTCTTTATATGAATTCTTCCTCTTATCCATTTTCCTGGATTCCCTTTCTACCTTTTCTCCACCTAACAATCAATCTGTGTTGGTTCCTCTTCCACTCTTCCTGTGGATTTTGGCTTCTGGCTTCTCCCTTTCTCCCTCATGAATGTCATGTCCTGCACTATTTCTATTCTCTCTCTGTCCACTACTTGAGATTGTATCCTTTTGGCAAATTTTCTGTTTATATAGTGGACAGTAATTGAACTCATCACTGCTATCTATTGCGAGAGGGCACTGGACGCCATGGTGGGAGATTGGAGCCTGTATATTGTTTGCACTGGGTCCTGTTGACACCTGGTCTCCCTCTTAAAGGTGGGATACTGGAAATCTTCAAGGGCATTATAGGTCTACAGGTTAGAATCTATACTGCCTCAGATCCACAAAACTAGATGGGAAAACACACACGCAACATGAAAAAACAAGGCAACAAAGTGTGCCAAACAAACCAAGAAGACCCAATAAAAGAATCCACTGACAACAGAGAAGAAATGTCCGAGAAGGACTTTAGAATGTACACAATTAAACTGATCAAAGAAGTAAAGCATGGTTCAAAGACAGAATCAAAGAAAAAATACAGGAAGTGAAAGATCACTTCAATGAAGAGTTAGAGATTGTGTTAAAAAAAAAAAAAAGCAGAAATCCTCAAATGAAAGAATCAATAAACCAAATTATAAATTGAATGGAAAGCATCATCAACAGACTACACTATTTGGAAGACAGAACCTCAGGCAATGAAGACAAAATATTTAATATTGAAAATAAAGTTAACCTTGCAGAGAAGATAACAATTCATGAATAGAACTTCCAAGAATTATGGGGTAACATGAAAAGACCAAATTTAAGAGTTATCAGGCTAGATGAAGGAGCAGAGATACAAACCAAAGGAATGCACAACCTTTTCAAAAAAGTTCCCAAACCTAAAGAATTAAATTGAAAATCAAATACAGGAGGCTTACCAGACACCACAAGTACAAAATTATAGCATACCCACACCAAAACACGTTATGAGAATGACTAAATACAGAATAAGGATAAAATTTTAAAGGCCATGAGAGAAAAATAGCAAATTACTTATAGGGGAAAATCAATTCAGATCTCAACTGATTTCTCAACCCAGACACTCAAAACTAAGAGGTCATGGAACAACATATTTCAAGCTCTGAAAGAGAATGGATGCCAATCAAGAATTTTATATCCAGCAAAATTAATTTTCAGATTTGATGATGAAATAAAAACCTTCCATGGTAAAAAGTTTTTAAAAAATCACAATTAGAAAGCCTGCACTACAGAATATTCTCACCAAAATATTCCATGAGGTTGAAGTGAAATCAGCAAAGGGAAGAACTACACTAAAGGAATAGTCAAAGGAGAAACTAAAATTAAAAGGAAAAAAAAAATGACCAGGAATACAAATCATATCTCAATAATAATCTTGAATGCTAATTGCCTAAACTCATCAATCAAAGACATAGATGCAGAGTTGGAGTTGTGGCTCGGTAGTAGAGTGCTTGCCTAGCACGCGTGTGGTCCTGGGTTCAAGCATGAGCACCACATTAAAAAAAAAAAGATACATAAAATAAAGCTATTTTTTAAAACAAGACATAGAATGGGAGATTGGATTAAAAAACAAGACCAACAATTCACTCTCTCCAAGAGATTCACCTCACAGGCAAAGACTGAAGGTGGTAAAAGATGGGAAAAAATATATCACCCATATGGATTATGTAAACAAGGGTTTCCATCCTCATATCAGATAAAGTGGACTTCAAGCCAAAGTTAATCAGAAGGGATAAAGAAGGTCATTTCATTCTACTAAAGGGAATTATATATCAGCAAGACATACGATTATAAATATTTATGCCCCAAACAATGGCCCATCCTGTACATCAAACAAATCCTCTCAACTTCAAGAATCAAATAGACCACAGCACAATAATACTGAGTGACTCTAACACAGCTCTCTCATTACTGGACAGATCTTCTAAACAAAAACTAAATAAACAAATTATAGAACTAAATAATACAATCAATAATTAGATTTAACAGACATATACAGAATATTCATCCATCAATGAGTGAATACACTTTTTTCTCAGCAGTACATGGATCCTTCTCTAAAATAGACCATATCTTATGCCACAAAGCAACTCTTAGTAAATATAAAAAATGGAGATAATACCCTGCACTCTATCAGATCATAATGAACTGAAATTAGAAATAAATGATAAAATAAAAAATAGAATTTACTCTAACACATGGAGACTAAATAATACACTATTGACAAATGGATAGTAGAAGAAATCAAAGATGAAAAAAATACTTAGAGGTAAACAAGAATGCTGATACAACATACCAAAATCTCTGGTATACTATGAAAGAAGTACTAAGAGAAAAGTTGATTGCATTGAGCTTATTTATTAAAAGAATAAAAAGTAAGCAAATAAATGACCTAACATTACATGTCAAAGCCCTAGAAAAAGAACAAATCAACACCAAAAGCAGGAAATAATTAAAAGCAGAGCTGAAATCAAAGGAATTGAAACATAAAAAACAATTGAAAAAATTAACAAAGTTGGTTCTTTGAAAAAAATAAATAAAATTGATAAACCCCTAGCCACACCAATAAAGAGAAGAGAAAACCCAAATCACTAAAATATGTGATGAAAAAGGAAATATCACAACAGACACGACTGAAATACAGAAGATAATTAGAAACTATTTTGAAAATTTATACTCCAATAAAATAAAAAATATTGAAGACATTGACAAACTTCTAGAGACATGACCTACCTAAGCTGAATCAAGAGGCCACACATGATTTAAACAGAACAATTTCAAGTAATGTAATAGAAAATGCTATGAAAATCCTACTAGTTAAGAAAAGCCCAGGACCAGACAGATTCTCAGTCAAGTTCTACAAGTCCTTCAAAGAATTAACACCAATACCTCTCAAATTATTTCGTGAAATAGAAAAGGAGGGAACCCTACCAAACTCATTCTATGAGGCTCATAGCACCCTGACACCAAAACCAGAAAAAGACACATTAAAGAAAGAAAACTTCAGACCAATATCCTTAATGAACATAGATGCAAAAATTCTCAATAAAATTCAGGCAAATCGCATACAAAGACATGTTAAAAAGATAGTGCACTGTGATCAAGTGGGGTTCATCCCAGGGATGCAGGGTTGGATCAACATACAGAAATCAATAAATGTAATTCATCATATCAATAGACTTAAAAACAAGAATCATATGATCATCTCAATAATGCAGAAAAAGCATTTACAAAATACAGCACCCCTTCATGTTCAAAACACTAGAGAAAATAGAGTAGGAATATCTTTTAGCATCATAAAAGCCATATATGCTAAACCCAAGACCAACACAATGCTAAACAGAGACGAATTGAAAGCATTCCCTCCAAAAACTGGAACAAGACAAGGATACCTTCTTTCACCACTTTTATTCACTGTTTCTGTCCTTGAAACTCTAGCCAGAGCAATTAGACAGAAAAAAAGAAATTAAAGGTATACAAATAGGTAAAGAACTCAAAACTATCACTACTTCCTGATGACTTCATTCTATATTTAGAAGAGCCAAAAAATTCCACCAGAAAACTTCTAGAATAAATGAATACAGCAAAGTAGCTGGATATAAAATCAATACCCATAAATCAAATGCACTCCTATCATCAGTAATGAATCCATTAAAAGAGAAATAAAGAAAATATCCCATTCACAATAGCCTTGAAAATAATAAAATACTTGGAAATCAACCTAACAAAAGAGGTGAAAGCCTTCTACAATGAAAACTACAGAACACTAAAGAAAGAAATTGAAGAAGACCTTAGATGGAAAGACCTCCTATGCTCCTGGATAAGCAGAATTAATATTGTCAAAATGGCCATACTACCAAAAGCACCCTACATAATTAATGCAATTCCAATTAAAATCCCAGTGACATTCTTCATAGAACCAGAAAAAGCAATCATGAAATTCATTTGGAAAAATAAGAGGCCCAGAATAGCCAAGTCAACCCTTACCAGGAAGAGTGAAGCAGGAGGTATCACAATACCAGACCTTAAACTACGGTAACAAAAATGGCATGCTGCTGGTACCAAAACAGACATATAAACCAATGGTACAAAATAGAAGACACAGAGACAAACCCACTTAAATACGATTATCTCATACTAGACAAAGGTGCCAAAAACACTGGAGAAAAGATAGCCTATTCAATAATTAGTGTTGGGAAAATTGGAAATCCACGTGTCATAAAATGAATTTAAACCCTTAGAGATATGTATATAAACACAGGTTAGTATACAAACATGTATTTCTTTGTATTACACAAAGGGCCTAAAAGCAATGACATCCTAGCAGCAGTGAGTCCCAGACCTTGGTTTCTAATACCATTCTCCAATAAAATGAACCAAGACTCTTTGAAGAAATGGCTAATTCTAGGACTGGGTCAAGAAATACACAAGAAGAATCTTGAGCCTCTTGTAATCCCAGAAAGTAAAAAAGTGCCAAACACACACACAGACACCATTATTGATGGGAGTATGTTAAAGGGCACAGGAAGACAACTGAAAGAGCTCCAACAGACAGATGTGAAACAATATGAACCTCAAAACTAAAGAAATACTGAATCAAAACTTAAAGTAAAAAATAAACATCTACAAGATCATACTGGTATAAAGATTGATTAAATCAATAAATGGTAAATAAATAAAGGTAAATCTCTCATGCAAAATTCCAAACAAATTATAGAGATATGCCACCCTAAGGAAGGGGAGTATAACACCCCTCCTCCAATGTGGGCCTCACATAGTTACTTCCTAAGAAAGAATACAGTATAAAAAGTGGAATGGGGGGGCTGGGGCTGTAGCTCAGTGGTAGAGTACTTGTCTGGTAAGTGCAAGGCACTGGGAGTTCAATCCTCAGTACCACATAAAAATAAAGATATTGTGTCCATCTACAACTAAAACGATTAAAAAAAAAAAAAGTAGATTGGGGAGGACTGGGGTTGGAGCTCAGTGGCAAAGCACCCCTGGAAAAAAGAAGGTGGAGTGTGGAAGAAGGTGGAGTGGGACCCGAACTGAGCCCCATACTTGCTTACAGTTTTCCTTCCCAAAACCCATAATCCCAGTCTGATCATGAGTAAACAGACACATTCCAAAGCAGGGACATCCTACAACATACCTAACCAATATTCCTCAAAATTCTCAAGGTCATCAAAAACAAGGAAACTCAGAAAATGCCACAGACAAGAAGTACCTAAGATGACATAATAACTATGTGTAAAGTGGAACAGAAAAGGGGAATTAGGTAAAAACTAAGGAAATCAGAATAAACTTGGACCTTCAGAACCTTTAGTCAATAATGTATCAAGATTTGTTGGTTAACTATATCAAATATAACATTTCAGGGTTGGATCCTCAGCATCACATAAAAATAAAGGTACTGTGTCCACCTACCACTTAAAAAAAATATATGAAATGAAATAATAGAAGGCAGGGTTAAGTAATATGGGAACTCTAACCTCTGTACTATTTCCTCAATTTCTCTGTAAATCTAAATTATTCTAAACAGAAAGTCTATCAACTTAAAGATAAAAATAAAAGCAAATTACAGTAACTCCACACTGATGGCCTCCGACTGGGAATTATACCTAGGTGACTAAGGAACCCACACTAAATACAGAAGATCTTTATTGTTCCCAATATCCAGGGAAACTTCACAGACACAAAATAAATTCCTAGACTTCTGTTTCAGAACTCTTTCCTCAGTCTCTGAAGTGCCTTCTCATTGGTCTGGGATCAAATCAAGTACATCGCACTTTCCCCATTAATTCTGGATTTTACTAGCTCAAAACACCCAAACATTCTGGCAGGTGATGTCAGCAAGGAATAGTATGGCAAGAAAACAGTAGTCCAAATATTCCAGCTAAGATACACAAGCCCTTACTAACAGGTCTCTTAAAACAATGGTGGGTTAAGATACCTGAAAATGCTATCTCTGCTAAAATATCTGCTGTCACTTATATTTATGATCTTTTTATGATACTATTCAAACATATACACTTTGTCTCTAAGAAAGCCATCATTAACTCTTTAAGGACAGAGACAATAAATTCTATTCCTTGGACTACCTTACACCTATTTCCCTTCTTCCTTTCTAACAGAATTCTAATTTTGTTCAGGTGGCAATGAGTTCTGCTCTGGACAGTGAGGCTTACGGGGAAGGTTGTTATGGGGTTTCTAGGAAAGCTTTCTGCATTCCTGATAATGAAGACAGACAGAGTCAATAATCCTTTTTTCTCCCTCCACCTTAAATACAGACATCAAGGTTAGAGCTACAGTTACCACCTTGCAACCCTAAGGGAAAACTGAAAACAACTGCACAGGTGGTAACTACTCTGACAGTGTTAAGTCATGAACCCATGCCAATGATAGCTTACTACCTCCAAACTTCTTATATAAAACAAACTGCTAAGTTCTAAGAGTTTTAAGAAAGAGGGAAAGTGGAGGGAGAAAAAGAACAATCAAGTTGTGGCTCTTAATACCATAAATAGCAATGTTATGTATGATTTCAACGGCTGAACTTGCTTTTACCTCAAAAAGACTACGCATTCCTCCTTGATATTCACAAAAGAAATGGAAGTGAAGTAGCGAAGAAATATCAAGCAATCCCTTAAAGAGATCAAAAACTTCAAACAGTCCAAGCCCTTAAACTTATAGGCAAAGCAGATCAGAGCTCAGTATGCCTTAATCTTGATAGACATCTTTCCATGGTTCTGGAATCACAAAACATCAAAGGAAAGCATCTAACACAAAAGACAGAAACCAAAACAAAGGGAATAAGCAAACTTGGAGGTTGTGAATATTAGCAAAGGTAAGAAAACTAAAGAAACTTTTTCCTTTATTCTTGACAAGTAAAATCCGTATATTCACAGTTCACAACATTTTAATGTATATATACACTAGAATGGCTAAATTAAACTATTGAACATATGCATTAACTCACATATCATTTTTTGTGAGAATACTTAGAAATCTACTTTCTTAGTACTTTTAAAGTATACAACATGTTAGTAACTCTGGTCACCATGATGTACAACAGATCTCTTGAATTCATCCCTCCTACTGTTAACAATGGTTCACTTTACCTTTTGAACACAGCCCTTGCTGCTTATTTTAAAAGGGACATATTTTTCTTTTCCTCTTCTCCCTCTTCTCATCCCTAACCCAGGAGCAGGGAGTAAGACTGCCTTACCTGTTCTCCACAGGAAGATGTCACCAGAAGAACTAGGAAATGACCACCTCCCAAATTAACAAGTGAATTTCAACACACCATCAGGGTGTGCCTGGGACCCCCTGCCAGGGCACACCTGGAATGTAGCCTTTGAATAGCTTCTGTTTTCCCTGATGAGCAGAATCACAGCCTCTGGAACAGGAGTCCCCTGGGTTTCTCCTTTGCTAATAAAGCAATAAGACTTTTTTTTCTCAAAACCGTGCATCCTTGTTGTTGGATTGGCATCAGGGATAAGAACGCTACCTAACTGAAATTTTGAGTCCTTCGACAAACACCTCCCCACTCCACCAGTGGCCTCTGGTAACTATCACTTTATTCTGTTTCTATAAGTTAAGACTTTTTTACACTCCACACATAAGTGAGATCATGTGAAATTTGATTTTCTGTGCCTGGCTGATTTCACATAATATAATATCCTCCGGATTCATCTATGTGGTCCCAAATGACAGGATTTCCTTCTTTCAAAGGCTGAACAGTATTCCATTGCATACATACATTTTTCTTTATTCATTCATCCATTGATGGATACTTAGGTTGATTCTTGTTGCATTCCACTTGTGCCACTATAACAAAATATCTGAGACCAGATAATTTATTAAAAAACAAATAAATATTATTTCTCATAGTTTTGAGGTTGGAAAATCCAAGATTAAGGAATCAGCAGAAGTGGCATCTGCCAAGGACTGTTCTCTGCTTCTAATATGGCACCTTGTTGCTGTATCTTCACATGGTAAAAGGGGAAAAAGGGATGGAAGGGGTGAACTCTCCCTCACAAGCCCTTTTATAAAGGCTCTAATTATATCCATAAAGGCATACTGTTGCTTTGGGGAATAAAATTTCAACATGAGGGGATGAATTCTGGAGGGGACACAAACATTCAAACCAATTCCAATCTTGGCTACTGCGAGTAATGCTACAATGAACACGGGAGGACAGACATCTCTTCAACATACTGATTTCATATGCTTTAAATAAATACCCAACAGTGGGATTGTTGGCTCATATGGCAGTTCTAGTTTTAATTCTTTAAGACACCACTACACTGTTTTTACATAATGGCTATACTAATTTACATTCCCACCAGTAGTGTGGAGGGGGGGGTCCCTTTCCCCTTTTTTCTACAGCATCAAAGTTTATCTTTCATCTTTTTGATAATACCCATTCAAACAGGTCTGAGGTGACATCTTCTTGGGTTTTAATTTGCATTTCTCTGATGATTAGTGAGATTGAATTTTTTTTTTTAAACATACCTGTGGGTCACTTGTATGTTTGTTTGTTTTTAATGGTGCCAGGACTGAGCCCAGGGCCTTGTGCATGCTAGGCAAGTGCTACACCATACTAAGCTATACCCCAGTCCCTGTATGTCTTCATTTGAATAATGTCTATTCATGACCTTTGCCCATTTTTTAATCAGGTTATTTGTTTTCTTGATATTGAGTTGAGTTCCTTATATATTTTGAATATCAGTAAACTGCTCTGCAAACATAGTTTCCTATTATGTAGGTTGTCTCTTCACCTTGATGTTTTATTTGCTGTACATAAGCTTTCTAGTTTGATATAAATCCATTGGTTTTGTTGCCTATGCTTTGAGCAACAAAAATCTTTGCATGGACCAATGTCATGGAGCTTTCCCCCTGTTTTCTTCTAGTATATTTACAATTAAGTTTCAGTTCTTACAATTAAGTCTTAATCCACCTTGAGTTGATTTTTTTAATAAGGTGTGAGATGAAGAGCTAATTTTATTCCTTTGCACATGGATATCCATTTTCCCCAAAAGCCTTTCTTTGATCTAGATAAAAAACTAAGACTATTGCTCCAAAACGCAAGTACAAGATACTACTTTAAACATACATTCAGAAAACAAAATAACAAAAATCAGCTTAGATATTAAAAATATAATAGCAAAAAAATCTTGAATTCAACATCAGAATTTCCTATTTCCAGTCATAGCAAGTTAGATTATTTGAATCAATTATCAATATTCCACTTGATTAAAATTGGAATATAATCTATACAAAATGTATTTCAAAAAAGGTAAAGCAAAGACAAGCCAAGATAATAAGGAATTTCAAGGTCACAAGTAAAATAAAAAAGAGGCTCCAGAGGATCCAGTATAAAAGTACACAAACTGCTTCTACCCTAGGAAGTTTGGCAATCCCCAAAAATTAGATCTTTGTTTTGGTAACACAGCAAGAAATATGGGGACAGAAATCAGAATTCAACAACCACACAATAGAATTTCAAGTCTTAAAATTGTTTAAGATCGTCCCAGACTAGTAGTGACCACAAGTACAAGGCAGAAGAAAATACAAACACTATATATACAATAAAATATACAACTAACCAGAGATGATTCTCACCGACATCATGTTAAATAGAAGAAGTCACATGCAGGAGTATATATTGTGTGACATAATTTACATGAAGTTAAAATCTAATCCATCCTGATATAAATCAGAACAGTTTTTACCTTTGAGAAGGATATTTGAAATAGCATATGGAAGTTTCTATATCTTGATCTTGGTGAGAGTTACATGAGTATACTAATTTAAAAAAATCTTTAAAAGCTCACTTCAGCAGTACACATACTAAAACAGAACGATAACAGAGAAGATTAGCATGGTCCCTGAGC
The DNA here is from genome assembly GCA_020662805.1 of Glaucomys volans. NCBI lineage: Eukaryota > Metazoa > Chordata > Mammalia > Rodentia > Sciuridae > Glaucomys > Glaucomys volans. Next base: position 779,708 of record JAJEJO010000136.1, read on the forward strand.
AAGGATGACACGCAAATTCATAAAACATTCCATATTTTTAAAGAAGAATGAAATTATGGCATTTGCCAGTAAATGGATGGAACTGAGAATATCATGCTAAATCAAATAAGCCAAACCCCAAAACACCAAAGACCAAATGTTCTCATATGTGGATGCTAACCCTCAACAAGGGAGAGTAGGGAGGGGAGAATAAAAGTTCACTGGATTAGACAAAGGGGAATGAAGGGAAAGGAGGGGGATGAGAATGGGAAAGATGGGAGAATGAATAGGACATAACTTCCTTTATCATATGTGAATATACAACCAGTATAACTCCACATTACGTACAACCACAAGAGAGGGATTCTAACTGGAATGGGTTATACTCCATGTATGTATAATGTCAAAATACACTCTATTGTCATGTATATCTAAAAACAACAAATAAAATACAAAAATGAAAAAAATGTACTTAAACTAAAGGATATTTTATAGTTAGAAAATATTCTGCCATAAATATGTACGATTAGGCACCAATTAAAAATAAATGTTAAAAGAAAAAAATAAAATTGCATACCTCAAAAAAATCCTTAAGGTGGGTGGGTAAGGAAGAATAATGGAAATCTAGATTATGCAGAGGGGAATAAGGGGAGGGGTGGGGCAGTGGGGATGGGGAGGATGGTAGAATATATATATTACCCTATATATATGTTTGAAAAAAAAATTTTTAATATGTATCACTGTCAAAAAAGTGAAAAAAATTTTTAATACCACATATTATTTACTACATACTTCAATGTTTTTGACTTTTATAATTTACACTAGAAAATACATCCACCATCATTTACCAAAAATCTCAGTCACCTTAACAGTTTACTCTCTGAAAATCAATCTTTCATCAATTTATTAACAGCTTCAGAGAATTTACACTGACCTTCTTACATATACATGACCATCCATCAATAGTCAAAGCATGTAACAAACTGAGTGTTCACTGTTTCAATTTTTAGAATCTAGAGGGCCATAAATATGCTATCACTTAAGGCAATCAATTATAATCAAAGAAATCAAAGAAATGAGAATCCCAAACCTAAATAAATGAAAATTTTTTCATATGAGAAGTCACCAGTTGTATTTCCAGATTACAAAAAGGACACCTAATGTCACACAAAGACATGAAAGGTACAGTCCTCTCTCAGAATCCACAGGAGACTGGCTGCAGAACATCCCACAGATACTATCTGGAGATGTTCAAATCCATCATATAAAATGACCTAGTATTTGCATGTAACCCATGCATGTCCTCTTTCACATTTTCCAAAAAACTTTAAATCTCTAAATTATTAATATCTAATACAATGTAAATGCTATATAAATAGCTATTTTACTGAATTGCTTCAGGAACAATAACAAGAAAAAACTTTGTATATATCCTGTATAGGTGTAATCTTTTCTCCTGCATATTTTTAATCCAGGGTTGGTTGAATCCACATGGGTAGAACTCACAGAGAACCAACTATGTACACCTTGAGAGAAAAAAACTAAACCACCTTAGTATTCAAAACATGATTTGAGTATAAAGTTATAGCAATCCACTGAATTCTTCCACTGAGTCAACAAATACCTGAGAGCTTACTGAATGCCAATTCCTTTCCTAAAAATTGAGTATATAGCAGCGACACAGCCCGAACACAACAGATATCCTTTACTCCTAAAAGCAACAAAATAATAGTGCACCAAAACTAGGAAAATCTGTGTCTACACATTTATGCTTTTCAAACTATAACAAGTATAGAATACTATTTCACATTCCTCATGAGATTCTTTAAATCTGCTAATTAGTTTTCTATCAAGAACTCAAAGAAAAGTTGCCTCTAAACAACAAATATTAGTAACTAATTTGGATTCAATGGGGATGTTTTATGATAAAAACTTTCTCATTCTTCTCTTGGGTTCCATACAAATTCTAAGGGCTGAATCCCACATTAACAAAGCAGTCAGATATTATCTTACAATGCCTAATAGCATCCCCTATGCTGTGAAAGTTTCAAAGCACAAGTCAATGAAAATTTTGCAAAATCAAAGATTTTACAACAACTTATTTTAGGATAAAAAGAAAAACAATGAAAGGCACAGATGAGACAATATTACCTTACCCATAGCCCCAATAGTCAATGTACAATTTCCAGCATTTTTTCATTCTATCAAATGACTTCTTAAGTACTTTAAAATTTTGTTATGAGAAAACTCTGCATAAATTAACTCACAAAACTAATAAAGCTGAAATGGGGGCATCAAAACTTACTATATTTTCCCAATACACACCCCCTTATCTTCAGAAAAAATTCATAGTAAGTCACAGATAAGGGGGGAAGACAATACAAACAAGTTGCAGTAATAATGTAAGTAAAAAAATACAACTGATTTCAGAATCAATATCAGATTATTAAAAGAACCAACATATTTCAAGTATTTTTGCAGGAATGATAATATCAACACAGCTTTCATTTTCTAAAATCCAGAGGAATTCCCCTTCCACCAAAGAAATCAGAAGAAAGAGGTATACATTCTACTAACACAAACTAAGATTTCCTGTTGTGGATTTTTAAATGGTCTAAATGGTATGAAAATAGGGCTAATTATACACTAATACCTAATTACTTACACACACACACAGTTCATGAGACAAGTATTCAGCCAAACCAGTCTCTTTGCCTGGTCCCAATCTACCCTTCATCACTTTTCAGGCTTTCTACACTTCAAGTCAAATCTAACTACCACACTCAGGTCAGCGCAGCCAACATTTACTAAAGATCTTACCAATGTCGGGCTTTATGCCAGGCAGTATGCTGATAGCTGAAGAGAAAGCAATGAATCAGACAATGAATAAGCAATGAATAATACATGATCTCTGCCCTCTAGGAACTTCTCAGAACTCCCACATGTAAAACCCTTCTTATTTTGAAACCCAGGTGAAATGATAGCCTTCCTAAAGCTTTCCCTACAAAGAATGGAGTAATTTTTCACAGCTTTAAATTCCATTTGTCATTCTCTACTTGCTTCAGGGTTACTTCTAAAGTCTTATTTCACTTTATATGCTATTAGAGGCTTATGCTGCTAGCCAACTGATCTTTTATCATTCCCCCCCCCAGAAAGCCTAGTTCAGTGCATGGGCGATGCTAAGCAAGAAATAAACATTTGTTGAATGATCAAGCATTGGTCTTTTTTATATCTTCGTGGTATGTTAGATATATATAGTTGAACTGAAATATAAGCCGATTTTTGCATCCTGTAAAACAAAGCTTTAATGTATTTTTTTCTATCAGTTAATATGCTGTATGATTATATTCCCCCAAAAGTTGTTTTCTTTTGCTCTTAAACTGAAGAGTTTAAAGATTGAAGATTATTAGATACTACTTACTGATACAGAAGATACCCAGTTATAAACCATTACTATTCTCTTGCCGTGTTTTCTATAAACAAGGGCTGATAACAGAAAAAAGATGTAGAAAAATTTTTTGGTTTTTTGTTGTTGTTGTTGTTGTTGTTGGTTAAGGTTCCAGCCAAACACATTTTATAGATTGGAAAAAGGTGAAGAGAGAGCAAGTATCTTAAGAAAAAGGCTGCCACATGCGATGGTGCACATCTATATCCCAGCGGCTAGGGAGGCTGAGGCAGGAGGATAGCAAATTCAAAGCTAGCCTCAGCAACTTAGCTATGCAACTTAACAACTAAACGACACCGTCTCTAAACAAAACATTAAAAAAGGGCTGGGGATGTGGCTCAGTGGTTAAGCACTCCTGGGTTCAATCCCCAGTACCACAAAGGGGGGGGGGGGGGCAGGGGAGTGGAAATGAGTGGCAGGGGAAGTAGCAAAAAAGAAACATCTTTTAGAGGCAGCTCTCCAGCTTCCACCTTATTTTTGTCAAAATGGAATGGTGATATAAAACAGGTACGTGGATAACTCTCACCCTCCTTCATTCATACCAATAGTATCTGTAATACAATGCTGACCAGGACAATTTTTTTAACCCAACAGAAGGAAAGTAAGATACAAACAAATATTGCCAGGCACACTGTCTCATCCTGTAATCCCAGGGACTCAGAATGCTGAAGCAGGTGGATCACAAATGTGAGGCCAACTTCAGCAACTTAGCAAGGCCCTAAGCAACTTAGTGAAACCCTATCTCAGGGGGGAAAAAAAAAAAAAAAAGAGGAGGAGGGCTGGTAACATTGCTCAATGGTAAATCCCCAGAGCCACAAAAACAAAAACAAAAAAAAAAACACAAAATATTTATCCTATGACTATTTTCCTAAGCTTTGACTACACAAGTAATAAACTAGGGCAGCACCTCATTCAAAACCACCCTGGGCGGGGAGTGAAGGAGCACCCCCATAATCCCAGCAGCTTGGGAGGGTGAGGCAGGTGGGGAGTTGGGAAGTTCAAAGCCAGCCTAAGCAATGGTGAGGCACTAAGCAACTCAATGAGACTCTGTCTCTAAATAAAACACAAAATAGGGCTGGGGATGTGGCTCCAATGGTTGAGTGCCCCCTATCTCTGGTTCCAAAAACAAAACAAAACAAAAAATCCATATCCTGAGCAGCATAGCAAGAACTGTTTTAAAAAATAATAATATAATGTGGTAGTCCCATAATAAAGAAAATACACCCAGAAAATGTAGGCTAGAGGGAGGGAGCTGATAGGAATTGGTCAAGAAAGGGCATTCCAGATAGTGATATCAATGGACATTACTATATTGGAGTTACAAAAATAGTACAAACTGAGAACAGCTAATTTGAAAATCTGAAATCCCAAATTTTTTGCCAACATGGGGGCACAAGTGGAAAATTCTCCACCTGACTTCATATGATGGACCGTCAAAACAAAGGCACAGTAAAAAAAAATCCTGTATAAAATCATCTTCAGGCTGAGGTGTATATGAAACAAATGAATTTTGTGTTTAGATTTCCAAAGGTATCTCTATCTCATTAAGTAAATGCAAGCATTCCAAGTTCTAAAAAAAAAGGATATCTCTGTTCTGGTGCCAAGCATTTCAGATATCACCTCAAAATGACTCTAAATGTCGTCAGGGTAGAGTCAATATTGTAAGTCTTTGTAATAAATATCACCGTACATACACTGTACTTCCTATATACCACACACACAATAATTGCTTTTTAAAAAAAAAAAAACTAAACTAAACTAAATACCTACAGCAGTCTCATGACCTTTGAAAAAATGATGCAGAGGCAGGCATGGTGGCTGTAATCCCAGCAACTCAGGAGGCTGAGGCAGAAGGATGACGAGTTCTATACCAGGCTCAGCAACTTAGTGAGACCGTCTCACAATAGAAAGTAAAAAGGGCTGAGGATGTGGCTCAGTGGTTAAGAGTCCCTGGGTTCAATTCCCGGATTAAAAAAAAAAAAAGTAAAAATAAAAATATCATAGGGTGATCACAACGACTTGGGAGGCTGAGACAGGATAATAGCAAATTCCAGACCAGCCTTGACAAGTTAGTGATACTCCATCTCAAAACAAAAAACAAAAAGGACTGGGGATGTAGCTCAGTGGCCGAGCGCCCCTGAGTTCAATTTCCAGTACGGGGGCGGGAGGTGGGGGCGGGTAGAATCCTCTAATTCTGAAAAGAAACAAAACTATATCCAGTTCTGTTCTTTAATGGCACTATAATCAATCAGAATGTACGAAGTAAAAAGGGTCAATAATGCCTGAGATCCTCATCAATGTAAAAGAGTTGAATTTTACATAATTCATTTACATATACTCCTCCCCATTATTAAAACAATGTTATCTCAGAAACGTAATAGATATGCTCCTGCGGTAATTCTCTCTTGAGTGGAGTCTGCAGACTGGGCAGGCACTAGTTCAGAATGTTGCAGGAGATTCCTGGGCTCGCTAAGTAGGGGTTAACTAAATGCGTTCTAAAGTCTCTTTCAGTTCAAAAATTCACAATCTGGAAGACGTGACAAATAAAACATTTTGTTCTTCAATTCATCGGATTTGCTTTCACTCCCATCCTAACCATTCACACACATACTCGAAAGTTATTTCTCCCTTTTCCCTGCAGTGATTTCACGAGACTCTCCCAGACAAAAGGCACGGAAAATATGCACAGGTGGGATAAAAAGGGGAGTGGCCGAGGCCGGGCTGCTCTCGGGACAGCGCCCCCACGCTGCGGGTTTCCCCTGCCGCACCTGAGAAATCACTGCCCTCTACACCTCCACCCTCCCGTGGCGGCGTCGGGAACAAATTCTCCGACCTATTACCCTCCACCCGCACCTTGGCCATACATTGGGCATTGTCTGGAGCCTCCAGCGCCCAAGAAAGGGAAAGAGAAGAGAAAGGAGAGGGGACGACAGAGAATAAAGAACGACGGGGAAATAAAACAATCCGGGAGCCGCGCGCTCCTTTTGGCAAAATTAGCTTCCCCAAGGATCGCCCAATCTAATTCAGGTCACAAAAGCCCATCCTGCAGCCCAAAGATTGAAGCTGAGGTAACCCAGTCGGAGTCCCCAGAGGTACGCCCGTCGGGAGAACCTAGGCAGGGAGAGGGAAATGGGTGTGTGGGCTGGGCCTGGCTGCCCGGAGGCCGGGCTCGGAACAAAGCCGCCCAGCTCCCCCTACCTGGGGCTTGGGCGGCGCCGCCCCTCCGGGCACCGCCCCAGCCCCGCAGTCACTAGCCCCAGCGGGGGGTCGCAGAGGACGCCCTCCCCGCCCGCGAACTGCGCCCCTTCGGGACAATAGGGCCCCCTCCCCCGCCTCCAGGCGGGGAGATACAAAGGGAGAGGAGAGCGGCCGGCGCGGAGCCAAGCGTCCGGAAAGTGAAGACGGAGAAGGGAGAAAAGACGCAAGAGAATCGCGGCGGACGCGGGAGCCCGCGGGCCTCTCCCGGGTCGTCCAGGGCGCTGCCCCTCCGCGGCGGCGGAGGCGGGAGAGTGGTCTGGCCGCCCCCTCGACCCCCAACAGAGGAGGGAAGAAAGCGTCGCACACAAAGAGGAGCGGGACCCCTACCACCCGCCAGCGCCAAAGCGGGGACCGCCTGACGCGCTCTCGCCGCCGACGGTCAACGGTGCCCGCCAGCCCGCGCCTCCGGGGAGCTGGGGAATCGTGCGGGGCGCCCCTCTTTCGCACTCACCCACAGCTCCGTGCCCCAGCTCATGGCGGAACTTGAGGCGACTCGGACGGTCTGGCTGCCCCGCTGTCCGTGCGTCCGTCGGCTTCGCTGTCGGTCTGTCCGACTTCTTTCTCTGGCTAGCCTGCAAGCTTGCGTCTCAACGCCTTTGCCTCGAAAGGTGCCGCCACCGCCGGGTTCCCCAGTGAGTGAGAAAGACACGACTGGAGAAGCCGCCGCCGCGTCCCCGCCTCCCGGAGCCGGGAGGGAGGGGGCCCGGGCCAAGGGGAGGCGGGACGTGGAGCGGGAGGGGGCGGGGCGCGGTGCACCCTGGGATCGGGGCGGACCCGCGCTCGCCGGGCTGCGACCCGCGGGGTCCCCTCGAGGGCGTCCTCCCCGCCCGCGCCTCTCACCCACGAGGTCTATTCTGTGGGTCCCTTGCAAGGCGGACGGCCCTACTGTTGTGGCCGCTCGGATCCATGCCTCCAAGATGGAAGTGGAGAGAAGGAAAAGACGCCCCCTACCCCTTCTCTGCCCTGGGCCCCCTTAACTGAGGCAACTCCAGCCGCTTTTCCTGCCTCTGGTCCCCTTGGCTTAGGAGAACCCTGACAAAGAAACCTCATCCAAATCCTTGGGTTTAGATTGAGGGTGGGGCAGGGGGTGTTAATTAAAATGAGTGTTGGTTAAGTTGATCTCTCATTTCAGGCCTGGTGCTTCGACCTCAGGATTCTTGGGATTCATCGAAATGTGTAGATTGAACGTCAAATGTGAATATAACCTACTTCTGATTCTCTTTTTAATAAAGTATTACAATTATATTGTAAGTTATTTCAGGATATCATAAAAAGGGGCAAATCGTCCTGTAATTATTTTGGGAAGTTGCCATGGCATGAGATAGTAGAGGTGGACTCCTATCTCATATCTACTATGCAGGGGGCCCAGCTGTCACCGGCAGAAAATGAGAAACGAAGCTTGCCTGATTTCCAGGATGGGCACCTGTGGGTGGGGGTTGAATGGGAGGGGTGCCACGTGTCTCCCTGAGAGTGCAAACAACCTATTCAGAACTTCAAATATCATCTATCTCAGAATATATAAACCTTGAAGACAGGTCCATCACTTTTTTTTTTTCCTCTACAGAATTGCTTCCCAGCCTAACTCCAACATTAGGCAGCCAGAAGTTTGGCTAGTGCTTCTAGATAATCAAGAACAGTATGCTTAGCAATTCTCTAACATATGCTTTAGTATTAATTGGTTGTCTCCTAAAACACATTTCAATCCAGTCAAGTAGCAGAGTACTCCTCAGTGAGTAATGACAACTCAGTGTCCTCCCAACAGGTGTGTCAGCATTTGAACTCCTCCCAGACATGGCCTGCACAGGTGAGACAGATTCTTCTGCTTTAATCCTTGTCCTTGCACTCCCTCAGGGTTGAGGCACAACCTCTACTCTTGCTAAATAGTTTGGGATAGTCCAACCTCTACTCTTGCTAAATAGTTCGCTGCTCTTCTCTGAGGTAGCTTGAACATACAAATTCCATGTGAAATGCTTAATTGTTCCATGCCATGGAAGTCTCTGAAACATTGAACAACACTCTAATATTTTTCTACTTGTCTCTATTTCAAATAGAATTTCTTCAAGGTTATTTATATCACCTCTCGCCGCAAACCACCTCTCATCTCCCTTCCTCTCACTCCCTAGACATCTTTAAATGTATTTAGTATTCACAAGTAACACTAATTAGTAATGAAAAATATATTTATCAAATGGATGTTTCATTATTTAGAACCATTCCAATTCTAAGATGTATCTAAATACTATCATAAAAGTTTTTTTATTTTTTTAGTTGTAGATGGACACATTTATTTTGTTTAATTTATGTGGTGCTGAGGCTCAAACCCAGTGCCCCACACATGTGAGGCACTCTACCACTGAGCCCCTAAGCCCCTAGTGTTTTCCCTTTAAAAAGTAAAATAATCTCTCATTCACATTAAATATTATCCCTGATCATGCAGTCTATATAATGCCCCAATAGTATATAAAGTCTTACTCCAGGATGAGCATTTTCCTGCTTCCAAACTTTCTAAATAGAATTCCACACTTAAAACAATTCATTTCTCTTAAAAAAAAAAAAAAAAACCCTAGATTCGTGGGCATCAACAATATTCAAGTGCCGGGAGTGTTGGCACACGCCTGTAATCCCAGCGGCTTGGGAGGCTGAGGCAGGAGGATCACGAGTTAAAAGACAGCCTCATGGGTAACTTACAAAATTATTTATATTAAAATCACTATTTCAATGTTTTCAAGCAAAGTGATTAAAAAGTGAAAACTAGGGTTGGAGGTGTAGCTTAGTGATAGAGCACTTGTCTAGCATGCTCAAGGCCCCAGGGTTCAATCCCCCACATAGCAAAAAAAAAAAAAAGAAAACTCTCACAATGAAGTGTTCTATTTAGTGTTATATTTTGTTACAAAAAAGAAAAAAAAAGATTAATCAGATTTCAAAGTATTCCTTTTTATAACAAATTTCTGAAACTAGGCATTTTAGCTGATAGACATGCAGAGTTGTTTTATGCACATAGTCGAATACACAAATATATATTATCAGCATGGCAATTTATAAGACGGAGTTTTTACATAATCAGAATTATTTGGATATTAAATTATTTTTATATATGATTTATTCTTTATGAACCCTTGGAAAAGCATTTTGTAAGCAGTTCAAACACATCATTTTTATCTCTTAAAAAGGTAACATAACTCAAATCTTTTTCTGTTTTATATTTTTGTTCTGATTCTGTGGATTGAACCTGGAGCATTTTACCACTGAGCTACATCCCCAGTCCTTTTTATTTTTTATTTTGAGACAGGGTCTTGCTAAGTTGCCCAGGCTTGTCTCGAACTTGGGATCCTCCTGCCTCAGCCTCCAGAATTGGTGGGATTACAGGTGTGCACCACTATGCCCAGTCTAGCACTCAAATCTTGAAGGAAATATCTCTTTGGTATAACAGAAAAACATTAATTTATACCCCCATATCATAACTTGAAACATTATACCAAAATCTGTCAAACCAATTATATGGTTTTTGGTATTTGACTTCTTGGCAATCAATTACCACATAGTTTCTACTTCATTTACATATTTTATAAGGTCATCAACACTAAGAAGGAATTAAGGGAATAATTATTCTACTTTTTCCACATAATTTTCACAATGAAGTCACTCCACTGAGTAAACTCAAAAGGGTTTACATTGTCATCACTCTTTAACAATTTAAATTACAGTGCATCCTTTTAATTATGAAAATACTTTTATTAATGCATTTTCTCTCCAAACTTAGGTTGAATCTGGTCAAAAATAAACCATTGAAGTGTTACCTTTTTTGCCTATCTCATCACGTAGTAATTCAAATGTAAATCCCTTTTATAATTTTTTTTCCTGATTGGATGCTTCAAGTTTTTATTTATTTACTTATTTATTTATTTTGTACAGAGGATTGAACCCAGGGATGCTCAACCACTAAGCCACATACTCACATTTTTATTTTGAGACAAGAGTCTAGCTAAATTGCTTAGGGCCTCACTAAATTGCTGAGGCTAACCTCAAACTTGCAGTTCTCCTATCTCAGCCTCTGAAGTCACTGGAATTACAGGCCTTTGCCACCATGCCTGGATCAAGTTTTATTTTGAATTAATTAATACATAATAATTGTCCTCTTACAATTTCTTGTTGTAAACATTTAGCTAATGCCACTTTCAGTTTCAAACTTTCCCTGCATGAATTCTTTTTAAAGTCGGGATGTAAAACATAGTTCTTTGAATAATTTAGTGATCTAAATACATCAACCTCCAACCATAAATCAATCCCTTGGTTATGAGGAAAAAAATAAAGCTATATATCAACTGAATATCTGGAGTATAGGAAAATTTCCTTGCATGTATGTATCAATGTCACATCCATGAATAGCTACCAATAATATAGAATTTCCACTACCTAAAGGCAACAATCTCTAGCATAAACAATAATAACTCACTTTTTTCTCATTTAAATATATTAAGACTATGTCTTAAAAGTAAAACTATAGAGGCAATGTTCCCAGATAAAATTATCTAAGTAACTGAGCCAGAAAATCAAGCTAAAACTATGTTAGGAAGAATATCAAAGGCCATATTCTTGGCATTTCCATTTTAATGCTGCAAATGAAGCACCAAAGAAATGGAATCATGCTAGCATACTGACTCCAGGCCAGCTAAATAAAGAATAGCACTGGCTAGTTAATAGTCATCACAACTTTCTGTACTGCCAGTTTTCCTAACCAAGAATTGGAAGAAATTCAAACTTCAAGGGCATAGTTTAAGGTGGCTCACTAGAGAACAAGAAAGAAGACAGAGAAAGAGAGAAAGAAAGAGAGAGGGTAGGAGGGAGAGAGACACTGTGTCTTTTGGGATTCTACTCTCCAGTATTGAATCGAGTTGAAGAGTCTCATGTAATTGCTTTAATGAAACTTGGCAAAAAGAAAAAGAAAATTCTATACAAATCAAATGGTGTCAATCTAGTTAAAGAGGTAACTAACTTCTACTTTTCTATGATAATTGGTTATGTTCCACTGTCTAAAATGCTTAAATGTTTTTAAAGTTGCATAGTTCTGCAATTTTTAAAACATTTAAGTGTTTGTTTAGATTAAATTTTCTTCAAAGTAGGAAACCTAGTAGAACAAAACTGAAACACATTCAAAGTTTCTACTAATTAAATTCTTAAAGTTTTCCTGGTTTTTTCTTATTGTCAATTTTGTTTGTTTGTTGAGGAGGTTGGCCTATATTGACAAATTTCCAGATATGTGCATCAATTAACAAAGAGAACACATGGTTCTCTATTTCAGGCTTATGGTATTTGTGAAATCCAGTCAAGTGTATCATGTAAACTCATAGAAATGAAATGACTTGTACAGATTCACAAGAGCCAATTTTTAAATTTTCAGGAATTCTGCAAATTGGTTGTTGAAAATGTTGGCTTGATATCAGTCAGTCATGGTGAGAGTATTTACACCATGGTAATTGCCAAGCACTACAAATCAGAACTGTTTTTTCCTTTGGAGAACTGATTGTTAGACATTAGCATACCACTGTCTAAATGCTAGGTGGTTCTAGTGAAGGAAATGAAAATGTGCCTTAGCTACTGTCTCAGTCTATTTTGTGTTGCTATATCAAAATATCACAGACTGGGTAAATTATAGTGAACAAAAAAAAATTTTATTTTCTTACAATTCTGACTGGAGGCTGGGAAGTCCAACATCAAGGGGCCAGCATCTGGCAAGAACTTTCTTTTTGTTGTTGTTGTTGTCAATAGATCTTTATTTTATTTTTTATTTATTTATAGTGCTGAGAATTGAACCCAGTGCTAGGCAAGTGCTCTACCACTGAGCCACAACCCCAGCCCCTCTGGCAAGAACCTTTTTGCTACGTCAATCCATGGAGGAAAGCAGATGGGCAGGAAGTGCAAGAGAGCAAGAAGGGGCCCAACTCACTTTTATAATAAACCCACTCTGGTGACAACAATCCTGTGACCACAATAACAACATCAATCTATTCATAGGGACAGGTCTTCATGACTAATCACCTGTTTTAATGGTTCTCCCTCTCAACACTACTACATTGAATATTAAGTTTCCAACACAAGAACTTTGAAGAACACATCCAAACCACAGCAGTCTGCTCCTCGTACCCCAATTTCATGTCCCTCTAACATGCAAAATACATGCATTCCATCCCAATAGCCACAAAAGTCTGACCTCATTCTAACGTCAACTCAAAAGTTGATCTTTTGAGTCTGATCTAAATCAGATATGAGTGAGACTCAAAGTGTGATTTATCTGGAGAAAAATTCCCCTCCAGCTGTGAGCATGTGAAATCAAAACAAGTTATGTGCTTCCAAAATAAAATGGAAGGACAGGCTTGAGATAGACATTCCCATTACAAAAGGAAGCAACACATAAAATGAAAGGGTTAACACATCCTAAGCAAGTCTAAAATCCAACAGAAAAAACAATAAATCTTAGACAACAGGAAAATCTCCTTTGACTCCATGCCCCCATCCTGGGTATACAGGGACCAGAGTTGCACAGATGAGGCAAACATGCTACCACTGAGCTACGCCTCCAGCCCAGATTCTCTAAGATTTTTTTTCTTCTTAATATTACTAGAGATTGAACCCAGGGTTATGCCACCACTGAGTTCCATCCCTAGTCCTTTTTATTTTTTATTTTGAAACAGGGTCTTGCTAAATTGCTGAGGGTCTTGCTAAAGAGTTGAGGCTGGCCTCACATTTGTAATCCTCCCACCTCAGCCACCAGTCACTGGGATTAGAGACATGTGCTACCTCACCCAGTGAAATTAAGAATTTAATGCTCATTTTAAAAAGTCAAAGTAGTTCAGATTATAGATATTTTAAGTTCTTTGAAAATAAGGTAATCTATTATGTTAATTATAAATTCAAGGTGCTATTTCAGTGACCCCTTTACTGTAAAAATATAGTTTTATTCCATGAGATAAAACACAGCAAATTAAAGCCACTTCTTTTGAAATAACACAACAAACATTTAATTTCTGATAAACTTCAAGTATTTAACTTTTTACCTGAAAGACTTGATCCTGTAATTATAACCTAGGCCATCTCTAGTACAGAGCATTCTAGAGAATATTAATTAAATTAACTCCCAATGAAACAAAATTTGCCATAGTGTTCCCAGATTTAGCAAGTAAAAAATACAAGCTTTCCACTTAAATTTGAATTTCAGATATTATAAATATTGTATGGGACAGACTTGCACAGTCATGTGTCAAGGTTGGGGATACATTCTGAGAAATGCATCATTTGACAGTTTGAATACTTTGTGAACATCATAGAAGGTTCTTACACAAATAAGACATTCATAACTTCACTAACTAATATAATCTCATGGGACCACCATGGTACATGCAGCCTATCATTGTCTGAAACATTGTTACATGGTGCATGACTATACTAAAAAATTATTTGTTGTCTATCTAAAGTTCAGATTAAATGGGGAATCCCATGTTCTATCTGGCAATGCTAAGTATTCTCACATCAAACGCTTTAGGTAAGAAAATTTAAACCAGATGAATTTACACCATAAATTTGAGGAGTTAGTTAACACCTGAAATCAGATGTGTGTTGTTTTTTTTTTCTTTTTCTTCTAAATAAAATACAAAATAGTACTGGGGATTGAACCCAGGGGCACTCAACCACTGAGCCACATCCCCAGTCCTATTTTGTATTTTATTTAGAGACAGGGTCTCACTGAGTTGCTTAGGGCCTCACTAAGTTGTTGAGGCTGGCTTTGAACTTGCGATCCTCCTGCCTCAGCCTCCCAAGTGCTGGGATTACAGGCATGCGCCACCGCACCTGGCTAGATATTATTATTTTTAATATTATGTATTTGTTGCTTTTTTCTCGGGAACCCTGGTACAGCTTTCATCAGTGGCTCTTAAGAGTTTCCTTCAAAATCTCTTGGAGAACTTTTTAAAGAATTATGGCTGACCAGGTTCAAAACAGTGTATGGAGGATGCTATCACTTCTGTTGAAAAGAGAATTTTTTACTATATGTCTATAAAGCCCTCTGGAAGGATCCATAAGAAACTGGAAGTAATAGTTACCTCTTGACAGAGGAACTAGGAGATTACATGAGAAGACTCCTACTTTCCACTATTACTCTTTTGTACTACTTAATTTTCTTATAATGTTTATATTTTATCTATTTAAAAAGAGTTTGCATTTACAGAAGAACCCAAACAGTGCACAGACCTTATTTTAGGCCTTTATGAAGTCAGAATTTCTAAATGTCCCTTGGTTGGGCCATGTGAGTATTTTTTGGTTTTCGTTTTAGTTTTGTTTTGCTTTGCTTTGCTTTGTTTTATGGGACTGGGGATATCCCTAGTCCTATCCATCTATCTATCTATCATCTATCTATCTATCTATCTATCTATCTATCATCTATCTATATATCTATATATCTATCTATTTGTTTATTTGTTTAGATAAGGCCATGCTCAGTTGTCCAGGCTGGCCTCAAGCTTGCAATCCTCCTGCCTCAGCCTCCTGTGTCACTGGGATCACAGATATGCACCACTGAATGGAGCTTGCATATATATTTTTTAAATCCAGTATATTTTGACTATACATTAAAGTCCCATACATTGCTCTGCACTATTTGCCAAAAAACAACAAACACAAATATAAATACATACTAACATCCCCTGTATCTCCTAAGAAAGACAGAAAACAATGGTTCACTTTAAGCTAGGCTGGAGAGGTTGTTTAGAACTCTTTTCTTTTTTTCTTTTAGTTGTAGATGGACTGTTAGGAGGTCAGTCAAACCAATTCCCACTCTAGCAGTGAGATGGGAAACTGCTCATTGTTTAAGTTGAAGACCCAGGAGAATGGACTCCTAATTAATGTTTTTGGCCATCGAATTATGCAAAGGGATGATTGAGCCTTTACTTATCCCCCTATTAAATAACCTACATTTTCTGTAATTCTAGTGGGTAGGGCCAGAAATAACAATGACCTGTCATTCCTGGGAACTTCAAGTGTTCTGGCATCAAAGGAATTTGCCCAGCCAACTCCACAGTGACATTCCAACCGTTCATAATTTACTTCATCCTATTACCAAGAAAATGTCAATTGGTTGCACTACACTACTGCAGGATTAAACCTGTAAGGAGAAATACACCCCAACTCATTGTGGAAGAGCACTGACTATCCGGAACATTCTTTTGAAGTCAACTAAAGAAGCAGCGTCTCTTCTTTTCTCCTCCATCTCAGCAAAATTGGTAGGGAAGAATTTCTTCCTGAACAAACATGCAATCTGATGGGGAAAAGTACCTGTTTATTCTCTTTTCTTAGTGTTCTATTTCTGGTCCATTGTGTCCAGAAAAAAGGAATGCCAAAAATTACATGACTGCACCAGTTTTTGCAATACATTTTATTTCATTCACAAAACCAACCCTGGACACTACTATGAACCATGTCCTAGAAAACAGTGGCTGGTATTTTTTTTTTTGGACAGTCATTCTAGGATTCTTGAACAATCTTCTTCAGTTTCCAAAACGGGTAATTTCTGAGCTCATTAAGGATATTTCACTTAAGAACATTAAATTTCCCTTAATGATCCTAAATATTTCACTGGTTAAAAGGATTCAGGATGGTCACCCTAAATTCCTAAGAAGGCTTTTTTGATAAAAAGAGACATGACAGAATTGTGACTTTTGTACTTTCTCTAAAATGTCAACATTCAAGAATCTTCAAGATGATGGCCTCTAACTCTGACCATCCTACCACTCTCTGCCATTGTTCCTAAACTGCAGACATCTAAGCACACAGAGCTGTGTGCTTCTCTTCTTCTCTACTCTACTTCTCTGCAAGCCTCTGTATAGGTTCCTTCTCTCCATCTGATTAACTCTCACAGTTCTCCAGGATTCACCTCCCATGGGATGATTAAGAAGTGTTCAGTGACACTAGGCACAGTAGTACACACCTGTAATCCCACCAATTTGGGAGTCTGAGGCAGGTGGATTGCAAGTTCCAGGCTTTGGCAATTTAGTGAGATCTTGTCTGAAATTTTTAAAATTTTTAAATTAAAAAAAAAAATGGCGATGTAGCCCAGTGTAGAGTACTCCTGGTTTCAATCTTTCAATCACCAGTATGGGGTGTGTGTGTGTGTGTGTGTGTGTGTGTGTGTGTGTGGAGAGAGAGAGAGAGAGAGAGAGAGAGAGAGAGAGAGAGAGAGAGGAAGGTCTCCCTTTTCTCTCCTTTTCTTCTGACTCTACTTGGTGCGCTTTCCTATGTTCTTTTGCCCTTGGTGTTCACCTCTATAAAAGCAGATTAACAGTCCAGATAGTCCTCTTACTTGTCTATCTCTTTGGAGGACAGGAAGGTTCCTTACACAGAGTAAAGACTCAATTATTATTCAGTGAATTAATATCAAAGATTCTCAATAAGTCAAAATTCACTCTATATCTATCTTTGAGGTTTATTTATAGATGTAGGTAAATCATATATTCTGGGACTGCTCTTCAAATTCTTTTACTACTCTTCAAATTCTCTAATACCTATTACCCCACTCTTATTTGGTTTCAAATTAACAATAAACTAGAATTAAAATATGATTGAAAAGAAATCTTAAAATGAAAATTATTTATGAAACAATGTTCTTAATTGTAGGTTTTTGCAAGACAGGAAAATAATGGGAAAGAGCTAATTACCTTAGAATTATAAAATGCACAGAAATTTTTGTAGATTTTTTAAATGAATGCCCTCAAACTTGAAAGGTTTTTAAATTGCACATAAAAATAGCACCAGTTATTACCATTTTAAAAGTTGTTCAGAAATGCAGGTTAAGTGAAACACTTTAAAAATTAATAAATGGAATTCAGAAAGACCAAAATGACTATGACTTCAATATTCCCAGCAAAAGATCAGCCCAAGTAAGTTAACTGCATATCAAGGGTTGAAAAGTCCACAAAGGTAGGAAGCTTAAGGCTGATGTTTTTTTTTTTTTTGTTTTTTTTTTTTGGTACAGGATATTTAACCCAGGGGTGCTTTACCACTGAGCTATATCCCCAGTCCTTTTTACCTTTTTATTTTGAGATGGGGTCTCACTAAGTTGCTTATGGCCTCGCTAAGTTGCTGAGACTGGTCTTGAACTTGCAGTCCTCCTGCCTCAGCCTCCCAAGTCACGGGAGGATATGGAGGATATGCCATAATACCCAGTTAGATCTTCAAATGTTTTGATCAGGTTCAGTCACAGGGCAGATCACTCTTTGAGAATAGTTAATTGATCCTGAAGTGTCTATGGGATCATCTTTAAGCCTATAAAATTTGCTTCATTTCAAGTAAATTGTTTATCCACAGTTTAAATTCCCCCAAGAAAAGAGTTTTTAACACCCCAGGGAGAGGACCTTAGAGAATGATGGAATTATTCCCTATTATAACCAGATCCATTCAGGTTTTTTCAAAACCATACAAATGTCTAAATATTAAAGAATTTTAACAAGATTTTGATGTTTTTTTCTAAATTCAGAAAGGCTCTACCAATGATGAACTTTTGCTAAATATGAATACACTCTACACAAATCTGATAAAATTTTCAAAAATTTGAATGTAAAATATCCATGTTCACATTACAGATTAGGAAAGCTGTAGTCTTCCCCCACCCTACCAGGGATTGACCCAGGAGTGCTTAACCACTGAGCCACTTCCCCAACCCTTTTTATTTTTTATTTTGAGACAGAGTCTCAGCTAAGTTGCTTAGACCCTTGCTAAATCCTCCTGCCTCAGCCTCCTGAGTTGCTAGGATTATAGGAGTGTGCCATCACACCTAACTTATTGTCATTCTAACAAGTAGTGCTATATCAACTGGATATCCTCTTAGAAGAAAAATGATTCTTCACCCCTATCTGATATGATACACACAATTCAGTTCCAAGCAGATTTTTAGATTAAACTGTGAAAAAATACAGTTTCACAGGTAATACAGTGAAGCTTCTAGAATACACCACATGAGAACATCTATTTTCCTAACATTTGTGAATTTTGTGTAGGCAGAATTGTTTGTTTGTGTTTGGGGTTTTATTTTGTTGTTTTTGAGGGTGCCAGAGAAGGAACCTAGGGTTTTGCACATGGTAAGCAATTGCCCCACCGCTAAGTTACATCCCTAGCCCCTGAGATTTTTTAAACAGAATACAAAAAGTGTGAATTAATCATAAAGGGAAAAAATGATATGGTAGATTGAATTAAAATTATCAAAAAGTGCTTTTAAGAGAATGAAAATACAAGCCCAGAACAGAGAATATATTAGCAATATATATAATACAACAAAAGGACTAATATCTAGGATATGTAAAGAATGCCTACAAAACAATAAAATAGATCACATGATGGAAAATTGGCAAAAATATGCGAAGTAGCATTTATATAAAAAATATTAATCAACAAATATATTGTCTGTAATGTGTGTCCACAGCATAGAAATGTACATTAAAACTCCACTGAAGATTCCTTAGAAAATTTGGAATGGATCCACCATTTGACCCAGCTATTCCACTCCTTGGCCTATACCCAAAGGACTTAAAATC
>JAJEJO010000136.1:800807-833247 GCA_020662805.1 Glaucomys volans
TTTTTTTTTTTTTTTTTTTTTTTGTGGTGCTGGGGATTGAACCCAGGGCCTTGTGCTTGCGAGGCAAACACTCTACCAACTGAGCTATATCCCCAGCCCAGTTTTAGCAGTCTTTATGGAAAATGAAAAATGGTGAAGAAATAGGAAAAGAGGAAACTTTGGTTATATTTCTTCTATACCCTCCCACCCACCAAATCTAGTTTGCTTACCAAGTAATGAAAATTAACACAGTTTTGACCTCCAGTAAAATGCCCCAATCACTTATATTTAATCCAGGCAGAATCAATCATTTTTGTTTGTATCAACAGCTTTCTTGAGTCATAACTGACTTATGATAAACTGCACATATTTAAAGGGATTGTATATACACCCATGGAACTGTCACAACAATCCAGATAATAAATATGTACATCAACCATAAAAGCATGACCTTCTGTAATGCAAACCTATTTTCCCCATCCCACTCTGTCCCTAATCAGCTACTGATGTGCTCGTGATAAAGGTAGATAAATTAGTATTTTTTTGAGAATTTTTATATAAATGGAATCATAATGTTTATACTTTTTATCATCTGGCTTATTTCACCCCGTCTGTTTACTTTAAATTCATATATATTGCTGCTATATAGTTCATTTCTTTTTATTGCTGAGTAGCATATTATGTGGATACTATAATGTTTATCCATTCACTTGCTCATGAATAGTCTTGTTTGGCAAATTAATTTTATTTTATTATTTTTTTTATATTTATTTATTTTTTTATTGAACACAAAGGCAAATTAATTTTAAATGTTACAGATAAAACTGCTGTGAACATTTGCTTTTGTTTTGTTTTTTTCTTTGTTTACTATCAGGGATTAAACCCTACTGAGCCATATCCTCAGCCCTTTTTTAAAAATTTTGAGACAGGGTCTCAATAAGTTGCTTAGGGCCTAAGTTGCTGAGGATAAGTTGCTGCATCTTAGTTGCTCTGAACTTGCAATCCTCCTGTCTCAGCCTCTGAAACCACTGGGATCATCGGCACGTACCACCAAGCCAGGCTGCTATGAACATTTGTGTAGAAAGCTTTGTGTGAATATATGCATGCTTACTTTTTTGTTTGTTTGGAATGAATAAATACCTAAAAGCATTTGCCAGAATGGATAATGGCCTACCAAAGATGTCCAGGCCAAATAACATGCCAAATAACATGCCATATGTTATTTGGCAAAAGGTATTTTGGAGATGTGATTAAGAATCTTGAGAGATTATCCTGATTACCCAGAGGGCCCAATGTAATCACAAGTACTCTTGTAAGAGGAAAGCAATAGAGTCAGACAGAAGGTGAAGTGACAATGGAGCACAAAGAGGGATTAGAGGATTCTGTACTGCTTGCTTTGGAGACTGAGGATGAGACATGAGCTAAAGAATTCAGGTACCCTTCAGAAGCTAGAAGGTAAGGAAACTGATTCTCTCTTGAAGACTCTGGAAGGAACCAGATGTTGACAACATCTTGACAGTGAGACTGATTTTGGATTTCTCACCTTCAGAACTCTAACTTAATAGATTTGTATTGCTTGAAACCACGAAGTTTGTGGTAATTTGTTATAGCAGCAGCAGAGTAATGTAATAGAATGTAATGACTAGGTCATATGATAAGCTTATGTTTAACTTTTAAAGAAACTTCTGTTTTTCAAAGAAATTGTACAATCTGAAAGCTCTCCTACTAGAGTATGAGAGTTCCATGTTGTTTCACATGCTCACCAATACTTAGGATTGTTAGTCTTTTAATATTTTGGTGGGTACCCCATTGTGGTTTTAATTTGTATTTTCCTAATGAATAACAATATTGAACATCTTGTCACATACTTATTTGCCATCTACACATCTTCTTTGATGAATGTATGTATGGATCAAATATTTTGCCCAACCATTCTGGAAAGTGGTATGGAGATACCGCAGAAAACTTGGAATGGAACCACCATTTGACCCAGTTATCCCACTCCTCAGCATATATTAAAATCAGCATACTATAGTGTTGCAGCCACATCAATGTTTATAGCAGCTCAATTCACAATAGCTAAACTATGGAACCAATCTAGATACCCTTCAACAGATGAATGTATAAAAAAGTGATATATATATATATATCATATATATATATGATTTGCTGAAAAGAAGCTTTTTAGTTTGAATCCATCCCATTTATTGATTCCTTTGCTGAAAAGAAGCTTTTTAGTTTGAATCCATCCCATTTATTGATTCTTAATTTTACTTCTTACACTTTAGGAGTCTTGTTTAGGAAGTCATGTCCTAAGCCCACATGATGAAGATTTGGGTATACTTTTTCTTCTGTTAGGTGCAGGGTCTCTGTTCTATAATTTCCGTTTTTTAAGCACCTTTATTGAGATATAATTCACATGCCATCCTTTTTTTTTTTTTTTTTTGCAGTGCCAGGGATCAAACCCAGGTCCTTGCACATGCTAGGAAAGCATTTTATCACTGAGCTATTTAACTAGTCCCACTTCATTTAAAGTGTACAGTTTAATGGCTTTTAGTTTAATCATAGAACTTTTCAACTGAGACTGCAAATCAATTTTTTAATATTCCCATTACACACAAAAAGAATCTGCCTGCACCTTAGCCAACCATTGCTTCCATCCCTGTGTTTCTCTCAGTCCTAGGCAACATTAATCTATTTTCTATCTCTACAGAGTTACCTATTCTGGATATTTCATATAAATGGAATCGTATAATACAAGGTTGTTTGCAACTGAGTTTTTTCAGTTAACATAATGTGTTCAAGATTTATGCATGTTGTAACATATATTAGTACTTTTCATTCATTTTATTGACAAATATTATTTCCATAATATGGATATAAAACATTTTATCTATTTATCACCTCAGGTGATAGATATCTGGGTTGCTTCTACTTTCAAACTATTAGAATAATACTGCTGTGAATATTCATATATAAATTTTGGTGCAGACTATGTTTTCATTTCTCCTGTCTATAAACCTGAACATGGAATTACTGGGCCATATGGTAACTCTGTTTTAGCCATTTGAGGAACTTCCAAACTGTTTTCCAAGGCAGCTGCATCATTTTACGTTCCCACAAGAAGCATATGAAAAATGTCATTTCTTCATATCCTCACTAATACTTATTATTATTTCTCTTTCTTTTCTTTTTCTTTCTTTCTTTTTAAACTGGGGGTTGAACTCAGTGGTGCTTTATTACTGAGCTACTTCCCTGGCCTATTTATTTATTCATTTATTTATTTTTGAGAAAAAGGAAGAAGAAGGTTTATTGCTTTTCTAGGAAAGGAGAAACACAGGGATTCCTGTCCCAGATACTGTGATTCTGCCCATCAGCAGGAACAGGGGGCTTTTAAAGAGGTGATTCAAAGACTACATTCCACATGTTCTCTGTTGGAGTTGTAATTCACTTGTTAATTTGGGAGATAGTCATTTCTGGGATCTTCTGGTAGCATCCCCAAAGTCTGGATTACTTGTTCCTATGGTGAGTGTGTACTCAAGGACAGATAAATCTGCTTAAAATGGGAAAAATGGTAATTCTGTTTCCCCTGAGATTAAGGAGGGGTAGAGATTAGGGAGGGAGAAAGGAAGAGAAAGAAACATGTCCATTTTAAAAATAAACTGTAGTGGCAGAGCAGCAAGTGTTATAGTTAAAGCATAAAGTGGACCACTGTTACATTTCCCCACTGTCAATTTCTACATTCCATTTCTATGGAAAAATGGGCAACAACATCTCCAAGCTGCTGAAAGAGGGCAAAATTGAGAGAAGTAATCCAAAGTCCTTGTTCTCTAGCAGGTGGGCCATGGACAGTTAAATGTATTCAGCATCAGAGCAGTTCAGAGGTTCACAGTGGCAGATGGCAGGTGACTGGACAAGGCATACATAGTATAGGGATCATGCTGAAGCAACAATAAATAAGACAGCAAAGTATTACTTTTTTTGTAAACAACTAGTACAAAAGCTATTAGTATTTAAGCCAGTCCCTGAAAACCATAAGGACAGTAACTCATAGTCATATCAGTGGAAAACAGATAAAGTTTATCAATGTAGGAGGTTAGAAAGATTTGCAGGTCTATGAGATCAGGTTCAAATTAACTCAGGACAAACTTGCAACTCTGGAGTCCTTTATGATCATTATTATTAGGCACTCCTACACAAGAACACTTCCTATGTAGCTGCCAGCTTTACTTATTTTTGGTAAGGTCAACACAAGTGTACATTTTAAGTTACATCTTTTTTTTAAATGTTTTTCCTTTTAAATGTCCATGTAGGATTAGGCCATACTCTCCTGCCAAGTGTTCAGGACCAAGTGGTCAAAATAGACTTTGTTCCTTTCTATTCCTAAGAGTCAGCTGAGATTCCTCAGAGTCACTCTTGGGGTTGTGTGTGAAGCCTCTTGACTCCTTTAGCTTTCCTCTACCAGTGATGCCATCTGCCTAGGTGGGTCAGGGTCTGGCTGACCATATGTGGCTTCTCTTGGAAGCATTAGGGACATTTCCCTCTCCAATGACCCTTCTCTTTGCAGAATCTATACTAGTTGGCTTCTTGTTATGTAGGGGTTCCTGGTGATCTTCCTGATTGGCAGATCGGGTGACTCACAGGAGTTGTCGTATCATTCTCTGAGTCCTGGATGACCTTAGAGGGCAAGGGCCAAAATATGGGCTATTTTTCCTTGGCTTTTTTACTTCCTTGATTTTGGTCTCCAAGTTTTTGGTTTTAAACACCCAGCAGACCAGTTTCACCAGTCTTAAAGTGGGAGTAGCAGGTTATAACTTCAATATCTATAATTTTAGTTACCCCTCTCATTTAGTTTTATTCAGACTGGAAGTCAACATTATATGCTATCTGTCCTGTAGGTGATAGTTCATTATCTCGAATTAACTCAAGTTGTTTTATTAGAAGCAGTACCTTTGCAAAACACTAATAGGCAACACTTATCAAGTGTACAAGGAAAATAAAAAATGAAGGTAACAAAGTAAAAAAAATTAAATTTGTGTGATAGCTATGAACCAAGAAAAATGATTTTTATAATCTTAAACCTTTACTTAGTTATATATTATATACCCTGTTTATTTTTACAACAAAATTGGATCTTTTGAACACAACTCTAAATGAACTTAAGTCTAGCCTATTTTAGAGCCGTTCTAACATGGAGTAAGGTGGGAGGCACAGTCTTATCTCAGGTAAGGTGGGGCTCTTGACAAATAATAAAATACAACATTACATCCAAAACATGAATCAAACAAAGGCTAAGAGAACTTTTAACTTTCTTTTTGTGGAAAAAGTGGCAAAATGCTTCCATGTTTTATAATGTCACCTTTAAACAGATAAGGCTCTCCTTATTACCTTCCAAAAATACATTTAAATTCCAATTCCAGTGTGCAGATTAACACAAAATTTATATATCACTTATTGACAACAGATTACTTCATCCAGCTATACAACATCAAATGACATGAATAAATACCAACCAAATTTATTATTTTTTGTTTTTTTTCTGGATCAGGGATTGAACCCAGGGGTGCAAAATCACTATGTCACATCCTCAGCCCTCTTTTGTATTTTATTTAGAGACAGGGTCTCACTGAATTGTTTAGGGCCTTACTAAATTGTTGAGGCTGGCTTTGAACTCGTGATCCTCCTGTCTCAGCTTCCTGAGCTGCTGGGATTACAGGCATGTACCACCACACCTGGCCCAAATTTGTTATTTCTATACAAATCCAAGACTCTTACTACAGATAATTTTAGTTTGGAGAACACTAATTTGGCAAAGTGCTCTCCTAAGCTTAACATTTAACTAATTTTCACTTTTAAAATGCAAATTAGAATCCGTAGTGCACAGTAACAATAATCACAGGTCTGCATGGGTTAGCAAAAGTCAAAGGACAGACTTAATCTCTTATACATTTAGGAAACATTGTTAATAATCAGAAATTGACTTAGTCAAAGCAAACAGATATAAGACAGGTCTTCAAATGACAGTATGGCCTTTCTAGGTCAGATAAAATGTATAAAAGAGAGAATTTATTGGTTATCTTGCCAGTAAACTTGCATAAACTTTCATGTTATAAACTTTTACATAACACTTAGACAAGGCTGAGACAGATATAGCTCTCAGATGCATACATATACCTGGTAATCTTGCCACACATCCCCCGTGGGTGAGGGAAAGGGTTCATGTTGTAGGGATGGGCTGGCTGTAAATTAACTGCTAAGAAATTTATTTAATAGAAAAAACCACAGGAGACAATTATCTTTTGAATCAGGGGACATGACAGATTGAGCCACGCTAAAGGATCTGGCTCTCACAAAAAATGGAGCCTTCACTTGGTATATTTATGGTGGCCCAGATCAAAGGGGGGCTAGTAGGAGCTTCTTCCATGAGAAGCAGGATGGGGTAGAGTTAAGCAAGCTATTTGACTCTAGCGGTACGTTTGCCACATCTAGGACATGCAAATTCCAGTGGTGAGCCACATCATGGAAACCACATACTCCAGGTCATCTGGAACAATCTCATCTCAGTTCCTGAGAACCAGATTTCCATGTCTGATAGCTCAACCAAGCCTGGTTTTATTTGCTAGTCATGGATGGCATCCCACACTTAGTCACATATATATATAGGGTGTAAGCTATATTGTTATAACTTAAATAACAGTTTGTTTAACCAGTTACAAAGTCATCAGTTAAGACTTTATTTTATTTATTTATTTATTTGTTTATTTATTTATTTATTTTGGTACTGGAGATTGAACCCAGGGGCACTCCACCACTGAACCACATCCCCATCCTATCTTGTATTTTATTTAGAGGCAGTGTCTCACTGAGTTGCTTAGGGCCTCGCTAAGTTGCTGAGGCTGGCTTTGAACTTGAGATCCTCCTGCCTCAGCCTCCCAAGTGCTGAGATTATAGGCATACACCACCATGTCCAGCTAGTTAAGACTTTAAAACAGGTATGACCTTAATTCCTTTCAGACATAGTTTCCTCAAGTAATAAAACCTAATAATACAAGAAAATTTTTCTGATAGATAAGAGCAGATCAATATTTCAGACTTTGCTTCATATCAGTACATTAAAGTTCAAATATCTTTGTGCTAATTATAACCAATTTAATCACAGACGCAAACTTTTTGAGATTTACCTTCTGCAAATCTTCCATGACTTATTTAAACATTCACAACTTCTTTACATCCTTAGTTTTTTCTTCTGTCATCTTGGACTTTACCACAAGAATATTACTTTACCAGACAAAATAATTTCTCATCCAGAAACATTTATTTTACCTTCTAATTTTCCATGCTAAAATATTTCCACACTTATAACTTCCTTTTAGCTTTTATAGTTTCAGACACCACCCCCCCTATTTTTTTTAGTACCAGGGATTGAACTCAGGGACATCCAACTAGGATGGGGAGTCACATCCCCAGCCCTATTTTTTTTTTTTTTTTTTTTTTTTTGAACCCTGGGATTTAACCCAGGAGCACTCGGCCACTGAGCCACATCCCCAGACCTATTTTGTATTTTATTTAGAGACAGTGTCTCACTGAGTTACTTAGGGCCTTGCTAAGTAGCTGAGGCTGGCTTTGAACTCACGATCCTCCTGCCTCAGCCTCCAGAGTTGCTGGGATTATAGGCATGTGCCATGACACCTGGCTCCCAGCCCTATTTTTGTATTTTCGTTAGAGACAAGGTCTCACTGAGTTGCTTAGTACCTTGCTTTTGCTGAGGCCAGCTTTGAACTCAAGATCCTCCTGCCTCAGCCTCATGAGCTGCTGTGTGTGTCATCACACCCTGCCACTTCAGATCCTTTCTTAAATTCATATTCTGAATTATGAATATTATCTATGCATGTAATTTATACAACAAATTTCATCCCAGAAGAGTAATGAGATAATCTGGCATATACAAAAACTGTGTCTTCATCTTTTCTCTCCCAGGTGGCATTCAAGGGCTTGGAGCACAGGATGTTTTTAAGCCTGACCTCTCTCTCTTATCATTATCACAATGCCATCAACATTAAGTAAGTTTCCTGCTGCCAATTGTACCCAGAGGCTCCTTTTGGGCCTTTTTCTTATACTAGGCATATTGATATGCAATGGAGGAGACCCTTTCAACCTTTTTTTAGACTTCCTTGAAGATCCCTTTACAGAGGCTGCCTACAAAACATGGGTTGGCCTTAGTTTCTGTCTTTTCCTTTTCTGGGTGCAGTTGTTTATTCTGCCAGTCTCCCATGCATTTAGTTTGGTGGGATGCTGTATGGCCAGAACTGCCTTGCCCAGTGATGGATAGTCCCTGACCAAATTGGGTATCCTGTCAGATATTAAAAGGTGAGACTATTCCTGTCCCCAGGTCATAGCTAAGAGTATTAAAAGCTACTGCCACATCTTTGGGGTCAACAGCCTCCATCGTCCTTGAGAAAAAGGAGCACAAATAAATAATTGCTTTGAACTTCATAGCCTTCAACAGCAAGATTGCCATTTCTGGAAATCTCTCAGTGTGATGGTGCTGAAAGACATGCTTGTTTGCAGGTGGCCACGGTTTATAGGGCACTTTCCATGCCTGGCATGGAATTTATGGGTTTGATACCTTTGAATTCAGATGCCTGCTGCCCTGACATAAAAAAAAAATGGACACACTCAATAGCCTTGAGGCGCCAGCTGTCCAGAGCAAGAGAAGATATCCTGCAAGTAGATAAACTCTGATTAGCCTGTTCCTGCTCGACTTTGCTTTTTGTTTACCTTGGAGAACTCTTTTTCACAAGGAATCCCTTTGAAGTGATTGCCTATAAAATCAAAAGATGTGGGCTTTTTCTCTTTGTTAGGGATCAAATCTATCAGGGCCTGATCCACCCACCAGGCCCCTGTTGTTAAACAACTTTTGTGTCTTTTGTCTTCATTTTTCTTAATATTTCCTTAGATTTTAATTTTCTCAGCCAGTTCAGTCTATGGACAGTGGAATGCTCATTCACTGTGCAGGTCACAGCCAGACTAGTGCTCGTTCACTAGGTGATCAGACAGAGAAATTTCAGGTGAACTTGGCCACTCCTCAAAAAAAGGACACACATCATCATTTTTAATACATAGAGGGGGGAGGAATAAGTTTTTTAGTCAGCTCAGTGTTAAACTTGGGGTATTTTCTGAATCTATAATAAAAGAGAGAGCTGTGTTATGCTCAAGATGAAGAAGGCACAGTTGGTGCAGCTTTTTAGCATTAGTTATTAAAGCTTTTCTTTCCTTGAGAAGGGAGTAGTAAATGCAGAGTTATGACTTGATAAACAGCTGCCTATTAGTTATGAGGCCGAGAGACTGAACAAAATTCCCATGGGAGCTTTTATCTTCTGGTCTTTGATAAGAAACTGTCTTCATCAACCCTGTAGTAGCACCAAATGTTTGGTTTCTGACTTGATCTGTAATTTTAAAATCACCTTTAAGGTCTGCAGACAGCCTTCAGCCTGCCTGCATTTCTTGCCACCTCTCCTCCTGCTTTGTCCTCTGAGAGCAGGCAGGGGATGGGGGCGGGGGGGAGCTAAAACTCTGTACTTTTTAGAAAAACTCTACAACCTCCCTAAAAAAACAAAAACTCTAAAAGCCTGGACATTTGGCCAGTAACTATCAGCTACTGCCTGGTTATAAAAACAAACCAGACTTTTATTCATGCTGCTGCCACAATCCTGCAGAATTTATGACCACAGGAAAAATATTTCCTTTTTAAAACATGAGCTGTTCTGACTTGACCATGCTGCCTTGTTAATAACCTCCCCCTTTAAACCTATAGCACCAGGAAAGAGAAATGGAAAGATTCTAAATATACACATTTCCTTTTTCTTAAAAACATTCTCTAAGAATTTTTATAGGCTTCTGCATTCTTTGGATACCTGGGCTGATTCTAATCTGAGCTCAGGGTGAACACTGAGTTGATGGAGATGTTCTATATGCCCCTTTTCTAGATTAAATATGGTTTCTTCTCTACCAAAAAAAAAAAGAGGAAAATGCTTTGGGGCTCATGATTTTATGGTGAATTCACATTTGATCTTGTGCACCTAAATTAATGTATTGTTCTAATCAGTTTTACTTTATCTAACTATGCAGGTTTTTTCACTATCTTTGTTCAAAGGCCAATTTTTCTAGGGATGGTGATGTTGGTAGTGGATCTGATAACCATCAAGGACAAATAGTGGGCTCTCTGAACCTTTGCTTTCAATGTCCATCATGGCTGTTAGATTTAAAACCTGACATTGCCATCTGCACAGGCCTGTCCTATATTTAAATCATAATGTAAAAGTCTGATAAGCTCTATCTTAATTTCTAAACAGGTTAGATCTAACAAAAGCTTTGATAAAAATCTGTACCATTACTTCCTACCTGTGGAACTCCACTTATAAAGTTATAAATCTCTCTTTCTTGTCTGTTTTGTACACAGTGTTTTGTATTGTTGTCTGTGTCTGTATATTATGTACACGGTATCAAAATTGGCATATAGATAAATGAGCGCTCATAATCTAAAATTAAAATTAATAATGGCTCCAAAATTTTTTTTATTAATTGAAGTAACTTATAAAGAAGTTCAGTTTCAATTGGATAAAAAGATAAAAGTAAGGATGTCTTTTTTTATTTCTATCTTTTATATTTAGTTATACATGACAGTATTTTTCCACATTTTTTTTGTACACAAATGGGATACAAATTTTCATTTCTGTGGTTGCACACAATGTAGATTCACACGATTCATGTAATCCTACATATACATAGGGTAACACTGTCAGTCTCCTTCCTTCCCCCACCCCCTCCTGTCCCATTTTCTCTATACCATTCAAAGTTCCTCCCTTCTTCTCTTGTCCCCACCCCAACACCCCTTCCCGCCCCATTATATATCAAGTAAGGATGCCTTTAACATGACTGACTCACAAGTTTTTCCACATGGGCAGACAATTAATAAAGTGCTGATTTATATAAAAAGTCTAAGATGTAATATCCACTGCTTCTAGCAATTTTCTTCAACAGGAAAGAGATTTTTCACTACTTATACTGTTATCTACATTTGCTTGATGTCTTTGCTTTTATAGTTAAGAATAAGTAAGTTAAATTCAAGATAAATGGGATTAATTATATGTCTTTATTAAAGGAAAACATTAATATACGAAGTTAAAGTGCTAAAATATCATCTACTAAATACAGAAACATCAAGTACTCTTAACTAAAATGTTTTTAAACATTAGATGTGTTTATAATTTGGTTAATAAAAATGTTCTAAAATTCCTTTGTTTTTTATATTCTCACCAAGGACACAGTTGCTGGAAGTTAAGATTCTGTCAGGTATGATTTATATAAAAGTTTCTAAGAATTTTTTTTCCTGGTAAAGTAAAAAGCTGTAACTTTCTAAGTAAATTAAAACAAAATTTGTACAAAATAAATTTCAAAACGTTTACATGTAATTAAATTATTTATATATAATTAACACAATGAGCTGAAGTTATTTAAGCCTTTTTCCTCTTTTGAAAAGACAAATTTGGCTTTGTTCTGAGGCTTATTTACAAATATAGATAAGATTTTTTCTGTTAATTGGGCCTTCTAAATAAAGAATGAGAGAAGAGAGAAATGCTTAAAACATAAATCTACCCTCATCCCAATAAAATAATTTCTTATGTCTGTTAAGTTTTATTATTCAAAAAATAGTCTCAATAAAATTAAGGTTTGTACAATTTTGGTTAAACAATAACTGTTATTTTAAAGTACCATATTACATTCCAGATTCTAAATTTTTCTTTAAAAGTAAAACTTAATATAAGAACATCAATGTGAGATGCCACTGCCGCAGACACCACTGCCATTGCCCAGAGATCTTTTCACCAGGTGGGTCTACTGCCTATGCCACTGCCCCTGATGATCCAAAGCTCTTCTTTCTGGTCCCTGCAGCTGCCTCCACTGAAGATGCAGACACTGCTTCTACCATCACCCAGACCACACATGCTGCCAACCAGTTTTCCAAGTGCTGCTGCAAGTGACCCCCCACCTGCTTCGGTTGACTGCTGCTGCCACCACCCAGAGGTCCACGCTCAGAGTGTCTGCAGGTTTGGTTATATGTGACAGATTCCATTTTGGGATGCTGGCCAGTGCCTGGGGGGCCAGGTTGCCAGCCAATTTGCTGTCACTGTCATCTCAGGGCACAGCTGCCTCTGGGGATGCTGGCTGGGACCTGGAGGTCCAGTATCAAAGTGCCTACAGAGTTGACTGTGCCTGGAGTCTTCATGTGGGGAGTGCTGGTGACTGCCATCTTCCAGCTTCTTTTCAGGGTCCTCCTCTATGTGAGAACATCCTGGTGATCTCTCTGCTGGAATAGCATTGAGATCTTGGGACTGCACTGTGGCTAATTCTGGGATATCTGAAACCCAGATTGGTGGGATAGTAACTGGGTCTAGGTGGTCCAGTCTCGGCCTGGAAATCCAATGAAGAATCAGAGACAGGACTGAAAAAATTTTGAACTCTGAAACAAAACAATTGTTCAGTTTTCCATTGAGGTTTTTTGTTTTGTTTTGTTTTGTTTTTTAAGTATTTTTTTCTCTTCTCTAGCATCTCTACTATTTTTCATGCATCAGTTTGATGAGGACTGTGGTGTATGGATGGTATTTTGCATTTTTGTTGTGTATTTTTATATTTTTTTATTGTATATATTTTTCTTCTCAATTGTCTGTTTTCCTGGGTTCTCTATCTTTTCTCCTGCTAACAGTCCGACTCTGTCAATTCCTCTTCTACTCTCACTATAGATTTTTTGCTTCTGGCTTCTCTCCTCTTTTCTCATAAACATCAGGTCCTCAATCACTTCTGTTCCCTCTTTGTCCAACATTCAGAACTGTGAATCCTTTTAGCAAATTTGGTGTATAGTGTGGGCAGTAGTTGAACTTGCTGTTTCTGTTTGTTGTGAGAAAACTGTGGAAGTCTTGATAGGATGTAGGGGATTTGAGGCTGTGTGTTTACATTGGGTGCTGTTGAGGTTGGTCTCCACTCTTGACGTTCTGGAAACCTTCAGGGATGCTATAGGTCTGCAGGGTAGAATTTTTGCTGTCTTAGATCCATAATGCTAGATGGGAAAACACACAAACAACATGAACGAATAAGGGAATAAAGTGCCCAAAACAAACCAAGATGCTCCAATGGCAGAATCCACTGACACCATAGTGGAAGAAGTGTCAAAGAAGGAGTTTAGAATGTACATAATTAAACTCTTCTGTGAAATAAAGGATAGTATAAGGAAAGAAATCAAAGAAAAAACAAAGAAAGTGAAAGAACACTTCAATAAAGAGTTAGAGATTGCAGGGGAAAAGCAAGCAGAAATCCTTGAAATGAAGGAATCAATAAACCACATTATAAATTTAATAGAAAGCATCACCAACAGACTAGACCACTTGGAAGACAGAACCTCAAGCAATGAAGACAAAATATATATTCTTGATAATAAAGTTGACCATGCAGAGAAGATGGTAAGAAACCATGAGCAGAACATCCAAGAATTATGGGATAACATGAAAAGACCAAATTTAAAAGGTATCAGGATAGATGAAGGAGCAGAGATACAAACCAAAGGAATATACAATCTTCTCAATGACATAATGTCAGAAAAGTTCCCAAACCTAAAGAATTAAATGAAAAATCAACTACAGGAGGCTTACAGGACCCCAAATGCACAAAGTTACAGCAGACCCAAACTAAGACACATTATAATGAGAATGACTAACACACAGAATAAAGATAAAGTCTTAAAGGCCATGAGAGAAAAAAAGAAAATTATGTATGGGGGAAAACCCAATTCAGATCTCAAATGATTTCTCGACCCAGACACTCAAAACTAGGAGGTCATGGAACAACATATTTCAAGATCTGAAAGAAAATGGATGTCAACCAAGAATTTTATATCCAGCAAAATTGTTTCAGATTTGAAGATGAAATAAAAACCTTCCATGATAAACAAAAGTTTAAAAATTCACAATTAGAAAGCCTGCACTACAGAACATTCTCAACAAAATATTCCATGAGGATGAAGTGAAAAAAAAAAAAAAGTGAAAACCAGCAAAGGGAGGATCTACACTAAAGGAATAGTGAAAGGAGAAACTAAATGAAATTAAAAAACAGAACTAAACCAAAATGACCAGGAATACAAATCATATCTCAATAATAACCTTGAATGTTAATGGCCTAAACTCATCAATCAAGAGACATAGACTTGCAGATTGGATTTAAAAACAAAATCCAACAATATGCTCTCTCCAAAAGACTCACCTCACAAGCAAAGACTGAAGATGAAAGATAGGAAAAAATATATCACTCATATGGACTGTGTAAGCAAGCAAGGGTTTCCATCATCATATCAGATAAAGTGGACTTCAAGCCAAAGTTAATCAGAAGGGATAAAGAAGGTCATTTCATTCTACTGAAGGGAATTATACATCAGCAATACATAGCAATCATAAATATTTTTACCCCAAACAATGGAGCATCTATGTACATCAAACAAACCCTTCTCAACTTCAAGAATCAAATAGACCACAGCACAATAATACTGAGTGACTCTAACACACCTCTCTTATTACTGGACAGATCTTCTAAACAAAAACTAAATAAACAAATTATAGAACTAAATAATACAATCAATAATTAGACTTAACAGACATATACAGAATATTTATTCATCAATGAGTGAATATACTTTTTTCTCAGCAGCATATGAATCCTTCTCTAAAATAGGCCATATGTTATGCCACAAAGCAACTCTTAGTAAATACAAAAAATGGAGATAATATCCTGCACTCCCTCAGATCATAATGAACTGAAATTAGAAATAAATGATAAAATAAAAAATAGAAGCTACTCTAACACATGGAGACTAAATAATACACTATTGACAAATGGATAGTAGAAGAAATCAAAGATGAAGAAAGTACTTAGAGGTAAACAAGAATGCTGATACAACATACCAAAATCTCTGGGATACTATGAAGGAAATATTAAGAGGAAAGTTCATTACATCAAGCTTATTTATTAAAAGAATTAAAACTAAACAAAGAAATGACCTAACATCACATGTCAAAGCCCTAAAAAAAGAACAAATCAACACCAAAAACAGAAGATAGGAAATAATTAAAATCAGAGCTGAAATCAATGGAATTGAAACATAAAAAACAACTGAAAAAAACTGACATAAAATGTTGGTTCTTTGAAACAATAAAATTGATAAACTCCTAGCCACATGAAGAGAAAATGAGAAAACTCAAATTTTTAAAATACACAATGAGAAAGAAAATATTACAACAGACATAACTGCAATACAGAAGATAATTAGAAACTATTTTGAAAATTTGTACTCCAATAAAATAGAAAACCTTGAAGACATCAACAAATTTCTAAAGACATATGACATACCTAAACTGAATCAGGAGGACATACACAATTTAAACAAATCAATTTCAAGTAATGAAATAGAAAACCCCATCAAAAGCCTACTAATCAAGAAAAGTCCAGGACCAGATGGATTCTCAGCTGAGTTCTAAAAGACCTTCAAAGAAGAATTAACACCAATACTCCTCAAAGGATTCCAAGAAATAGAAAGGAGGGAACCCTACCAAACTCTTTCTATGAGGCTTATAGCACCCTGATACCAAAACCAGACAAAGATGCATTAAAGAAAGAAAACTTCAGATCAATATCCCTAATGAACATAGATGCAAAAATTCTCAAAAAATTCTGGTAAATCACATATAAAAACATATTAAAAAGATAGTGCACAATGATCAACTGAGGTTCATCCCAGGGATGCAGGGTTGGTTCAACATATGGAAATCAATAAACATAATTCATCATATCAATAGACTTAAAAATAAGAATCATATGATCATCTCAACAATGCAGAAAAAGCACTTGACAAAATACAGCACCCCTTCATGTTCAAAACACTAGAAAAAAATAGGGATAGTGGGAACATACCTCAACATCATAAAAGCCATATATGCTAAACCCAAGACCAACACAATTCTAAATGGAGAAAAATTGAAAGCATGCCCTCTAGAAACTGGATCAAGACAAGGATGCCCTCTTTCACCACTTTTATTCAACATTGTCCTTGAAATTCTAGCCAGAGCAATTAGACAGAAAAAAGAAATTAAAGATATACAAATAGGTAAAGAAGAACTCAAATTATCACTATTTGCTGATTACATGATTTTTTATTTAGAAGATCCAAAATATTCCACCAGAAAACTTCTAAAACTCATAAGTCAATTCAGCAAAGTAGCAGGTTATAAAATCAACACCATAAATCAAATGTGCTCCTATATATCAGTGATGAATCTACTGAAAGGGAAATTAGGAAAATTATCCCATTCACAATAGCTTCAAAAAAATAAATAAAATACTTGGAAATCAATCAAACAAAGAGGTGAAAAACTTCTACAATGAAAACTACAGAACACTAAAGAAAGAAATTGAAGAAGACCTTAGATGATGGAAAGACCTCCCATGCTTTCTGAATAGGCAGAATTAATATTGTCAAGATGGCCATACTACCAAAAGCATTATACAGATCTAATGCAATTCCAATTAAAATCCCAATGACATTCTTCATAGAACTAGAAAAAGCAATCATGAAATTCATTTGAAAAAATAAAAAACCCAGAATAGCCAAAGCAATCCTTAACAAGAAAAGTGAATCAGGAAGCATCACAATACCAAACCTTAAACTATACTAAAGAGCTATAGTAATAAAAACAGCATGGTATTGGCACCAAAACAGACATGTAGACCAATGATACAAAATAGAAGACACAGAGACAAACCCACATAAAAACAGCTATCTCTTCCTAGACAAAGGCACCAAAAAATTCACTGGAGAAAAGATAGCCTATTCAATACTTAGTGCTGGGAAAATTGGAAATCCACATATAAAAAAATTAATTTAAACCCCTATCTCTCACCCTGCATGACCCTCAAATGGAAGAGGATCAAAGACTTAGGCACTAGACCAGAGACCCTGTGCCTAATAGAAAAAATGTAGGCCCAAATCTTAAGCATAGCAGCTTAAGATCTGACTTCCTTAACAAGACTCCTAAAGCACAAGAAGAAAATCAAGAATCAATAAATGGGATGCATTCAAACAAAAAGCTTCTTCTCAGCAAAGGAAATAATCAGGAATGTGAAGAGAGAGCCCACAAAATGGAGAAAAATTGTTTACCACATGCACCTCAGATAAAGCATTAATCTCTAGAGTATATAAAGAACTCTAAAAACTTAACACCAAAAAAACAAATAACCCAATCAATAAATGGGATAAGGAACTGAATAGACACTTCACAGAAGATATACAATCAATCAACAAATATATGAAAAAATGTTCAACAGTTCTAGCAATTAGAGGAATGCAAATCAAAACTACTCTCAGATTTCATCCCACTCCAATTAGAATGACAATTATCAAGAATACAAGCAACAACAAATGTTGACAAGAATGTGGGGGAAAAGGTACACTCATAAATTGTTGGTGGGACTACATATTTGTGCAACCACTTTGGAAAGCAGTATGGAGATTCCTCAGAAAATTTGGAATGGAACCACCATTTGACCCAGCTATCCCACTTCTCAATTTATACCCAAAAGACTTAAAATCAGCATATTACAGTGATGAAATCACATCAATGTTTATAGCAGCTCAATTCACAATAGCTAAATTATGGAACCAACCTAGATGCCCTTCAACAGATGAATGTATAAAAAAAAGTGATATATATCTGTTAATGCCTTCCATAAGTACAATTTCAAATATAACAACCCAAGTTATTTTAAGACCATTATCTATAAAACAAGATGAAAGGCTGACCTTCAGTATGTATACTGACTCCGTTTCATAATTTTGTGGAAGACAAAAGTTAAGTTATACATTTGATAGAAGCTAAGCTTTCTTTCACTGTGGTACCCTTTTTGACTTAACAACAACATTCACCTTGGCAATCCTCACATGCTGAATAGGTGACTTTTGCTACTTTCTCTGGCCAAGTAAAAAATCATTGTCCTCATGATAAGTTTATTCAATTTGCTACTTTAACCTCATTTATTTCACCAAAGATTGTACATAGTCAATTGCTGGGGCAGTGACAGTATTCACTGTTGGCTCCAGTTCAGGAAAAGCAGGTTTTTATAGACATGCTCATACTGAGGTGGTACATATTTCCTACACCTCTACTCAGTGAGCAGAGATTCAAGCTCTCATCTGTGCCTTACTTCATTTTGCTAAAGAGCCAGGTAATATCTATGAGTGACAGGGCTTATACAGTAGGAGTCACTATGCATTTTTTTTTTTTTTTTTTTTTTTTTTTGCGGTGCTGGGGAATGAACCCAGGGCCTTGTGCTTGCAAAGCAGGCACTCTACCAACTGAGCTATATCCCCAACCCCCACTATGCATATTAAAACAGCTACTTTTGGACATACACAGTCAGTGGAGTTATTTCATTTATTCCATACTTTACAAAAAACAATTCAAGTGCATCAATATTCTAGTTTCATTGATCACATTAGAGCTCATTCCAAACCCCCAAGACCAAACTATTGTGGAGTGAACTCATTTGCCCCTTCAATTACAATTAAAAATTTTAAAGGGAGAAATGGCATCCCACAAATTTGAGTCATGCTCTCCTTGTTTTAAATTTTTTAAAATTGTGATGTTGAAGGTCTCAATGGTGCTAAGTGACACACAGATCCTACTATAGTAGGCCCATCAGGCCTACTTTGGTGAAAAAGACTTACAAACAGAGCAATAAAATGGATCAGATTCAGTAATAATATGGGGTAGAGGCTATTCTTTTGTCATTCCAGAAGGTACAGCTCATCCTATCTGGGTACCTGAATGTGCTATTCACCATGGAAGAATTCAAGTCACAGTTCAAACAACTAAGGAACCTGACACATCAGGCTGAGCAGATAGTTAAGCAGTAGGGAGGCCCTAAGTCTCCATCACAATGTCTGTGGCTATGCTGGCTTTATTGACTTGTCAGTTAAGTAGAATTCATGGGGAAACTTATTGGACTATTTCCCAGATCCACCTTCAGTACATCCAGCTGTGTGGATGTGGACTGGAGAAACCATCCCAGTATTTACTAATGATACTCATATGATGGGAGGTTTTACAGACAAACACAATACATCTATTTATGCCACTGAATTTAATTATGCTGGCTACAGTGGGAATCCACCTAGTTGGTACCATAATAAACATGCTGGCTGTTGAAATATAACTTTCAAGGAAAAGACAACATAAGGGGGACCTAAACCAGGAAATCATACTGACCTTTGGGACTTAAGATCATATGTCTGGACAGTTATTAAAATGGGACTTTCCCATAACAGGCCAGTTATTCCCATGGAACATTCACCAATACTTTACTGCCCTAATTATTCTGCAATAGAGTTTTGGTACCATTCCTAAATGGATGGAATGTGCAAATGCCTTGCCAGTGCAGCATAAAATCCCTAGCAGTGGTGGTGTATGTAAAATACAATTTTTGGATCCAATTTGGATTGGCCTCCAAAATTGATAGATGACAGCTACCCGAGGATTTCATGATTTCTGGAGGATTTGTTTGTAATATTCTGACTTTCAATGAAGATGGCATGCAAAAAGATCTGTGGCATTT
Organism: Glaucomys volans; assembly: GCA_020662805.1. Taxonomy (NCBI): domain Eukaryota; kingdom Metazoa; phylum Chordata; class Mammalia; order Rodentia; family Sciuridae; genus Glaucomys; species Glaucomys volans. The sequence continues at coordinate 820,494 of JAJEJO010000136.1, forward strand.
AATAGCTGCCTCAGATTTTCTCCATTGTATAGATGGTCCTATGTCTGACTTTACAGACAGGAACTGCAAAGAGGGTTCCCACTATGGCCTGCAGGCCTGTGTTCCATGTCCTTATTCCTTAATTTCTGGAAATGTGAGAGTAAAGAGAAAAGGAGAAAAGTATTATGTAACTTGTAAGAGATATTATCTGACCAACTGTATCACTAGATATAATAGAGAAAAAGGGTGTACTTGTTCTTTACAAACCCTCCTTTGTTTTTTTCTCCACTAACATTTCAGGGCCATGGTATGCTGATGCTGGAGTTCAAGTCTTACAACAGATGCACACTCAGTTAAGCAGACCATGGTGATAGCACTTGGGGTAGTTGCTTTAATGTTCTTTCTTGCTTCTGTTCTAACAGCTTCTGTATCTTTATCTAAAAGCATTCATAGTATTCATTTTCTTAATAATTTGGCTCAAAATACTTCCAAGGCCTTACATAATCAGGTCAACATTGATGAAAGGATTGATACTAAATTAAATGCTTTGGAAACTACTGTTATTAATATTGGAAATGAACTTGCTGCTCTCAAATTTAAGCAAATGCTTAGATGCCATACTGGCTTTAAGTATGTCTACATACTGCACCCAAGTATAATGCTTCCCAGTGGGATTGGGAAAAGGTCAAAACTCATCTAGTGGACATTTGGCATAGTAATAATAACAGTGTGGATCTTATAGAGTTGCATCATCACATCCAGGATATTCAGGAAAGTAGGAATGAACTCATGGATCCTGCATCTCTTGCTGAATGAATACTTCATGATCTAAAAAACTTTAGTCCTGGAAATGTATCAAAGCATTCCACATGGTATATTCTTGGAATTATATATTTGCTACAAATTCTCTTTTGTGTTATTATAATAGGCTGCTGTACCCTCAGATATGAAATCTGGGAACTTTGAGTAACAACACAGCATGTGTGCTTAAAAAATAAAAAAGGGAGAGATATTGGGAGTGGCAAATAAATCATTGCTTTGAACTCCATACCCTTCAAAAGCAAGATTGCCATTTCTGGAAAACTCTCAGTGTGATGGTGCTGAAAGACATGCCCATTTGCAGGTGGCCACTGTTAATGGAGCAGTTTCCATGCCTGGCATGGAATTTATGGGTTTGATACCTTTGAATTCAGATGCCTGCTGCTCTGGCATGAAAGGAATGTGGGCACACTCAATAGCCTTGAGGAGTCAGTTGTCCCAAGCAAGAGAAGATATGTGCCAGTAGATAAGCTCCAATTAGCCTGTTCCTGTTTGACTTTTTTTTTTTCCTGTTTGGTTTTTTTTTTTTTTTTTTTGAGAGATTTTTTTTACATTTTTTTTTTTTTTTACCTTGGAGAACTCTTTTTCTCAAAGAATCCCTTTGAAGTGATTGCCTACAAAATCAAAGGATGTGGGCTTTTTCTCTTTGTTAGGGACCAGACCCATCAGTTCTGATCCACCCACCAGACCCCTGCTGTTAAACTATTTTCATGTCTTTTGCCTTCATTTTTCTTAATATTTCCTTAGACCTTTATTTTCTCAGCCAGCTCACAGCCTATGGATGGTGGACTGCTCATTTGCTGAGCAGGTTACAGTAAGAGGGCTGAAAGTCAGGGCAGAGGCCAGGTTTCTTTGGCCATTTTTCTATACTCCAGGCAGCTTTTCTGGGATGATTTTTTTCCAGTTTAGGGCTGGTGTCTTTCACCACAGTGAGATGATCTGTGGCTGCCTGGGGCCAGACTGAGAAACAGTGCTAGGAGTGCCAACACTGGATTTAAAATATTTAATCTTTTTAACCCTTTCTTCTGGTCTCCTGTTATCCTTGCACACTAGAGGCAGTGCCTTTTGGCACCTTCGACTTTGTTCCTGATGGTTCAGACCCCCTATCATGCAACTGCATAAATGCCTGTACATACAGAATCTCTTTCATTTACTTTACTCCTGGCAGACCAACTTCAACCAGATTGTATACAGTAAACCATCTTCCTCTTAGGCAGGTCTATACCTATAGGTGGCCCAGGCAGCCAAGATCTCTCTGCTCACTAGTAAGATCAACACAGCATGGCCCATGTCTTAAGGGTCAAGTAACAGAAACAAAAAAACCCCACAGACAGAAGAGAGGATCACGGAAACCTGGGCTGACAGGAACCGTTAAAACAGATAGACTTGCACTTACAAACTTTTTCCACTTCCTTTACCTTTGATAGACCAACTCCAACTGCAAGATTGTATAATAATCCTGAAAGTTATTAAAAAACCAGATCATTACAGTGAAACATTACCTTAGGCAGGCTTATGCCTATAGGTGGCACTTCAACTTACTTTACCACTGACAGACCAACTCCAGTTGCAAGATTGTACAAAAAGAAACACAGAGAGAGAAAGAGAGAGAGAGAGAACCAGAGAGGAGCCCCAAAACCATGACAGAAAGAGAGATCTTTTCCAAGAGATCAATGGGGATCAAAGCCATGTCTTAAAAGGGGTAGTAACAGATATAAACAAAACAAAATACAGACAACCAGAGGGAATTTCCAAACCCAAAGACAACAGATGAGAACCTAGAACAGATTGAAAGGGAGTAAATTTCCCTAGGTTCTTGAGTCCTGCTTAACTGTGACTTCTATACCAGTGGTGCCACAGATGTTCCCATAAAGAGGGACCAGATGTTTCCATGAAGAGAAACCAGATGTGTGAAATTAAGGGTCTCTGCGTGCACACCAGGGGACTTACCAAATGGCCAAAAGTGTTGTGAATTTACTGAGTTCAGTTTCCTTTTTCTCAAAGTGGACCACTCTGGAGCAACCTGTACCATTCAGGGAGAGAAGGTGGGAGTTCCCTGAAGTACAAAAAAAGGAGCTTTGGCAGCTCCTGGGGACAGTCCCTCAGTCCCTCCCTTACTCACAGGAATAGCTCTTCAGTTCCACCCAAAGCAAACTCACCCGACTCCTACCTGTTCCTGCACTTGCATCCTCAACATGGAAGTGAGGTTTCTTGGGGAGCCAGGCCCACCCAAGAAAGCTGGAATGGGATGCTGCTCTTGGGTTCCATCTGGGTCACCAAATTTGTTGCCAAAAACTCAGTCCTTGTCTCCAATGCCAATTCATTGACAAGGACACAGTTTTGAGAAAAAGGAAAAAAGAAGGTTTATTACTTTGCCAGCAAAGGAGAAACATGAGGGACTCCCATCCCAGAGGCTGTGATTCTTGCCTTTTTACTTTTTATTTTGAGACAGGGTTCCACTAAATAGCTAAAGGCCTCACTAAATTGATGAGGCTGGCCTTGAACTTACAATCCTCCTGCCCCAGCCTCCCAAATCACTTATTTTCCTAGTGAGTGTGAAGTGTATTTCTTTTTTCTTTCTTTTCTTTTTTTTTTTTTATGATGTGGTTGTTTGTTGGGTACTGGGGATTGAACACATGGGCAATCTACCACTGAGTTATATCCCCAGTCTTTTTATTTTTTATTTTGAGACAAGGTCTCACTAAGTTGCTCAAACTTGTGGTCTTTCCTCCGTCTCTCATGTCCCTGGGATCGCAGATGTGTACTACCACAGCAGACTCATTTGTATAGTATATACTTATAACTTATTAAAATATGTCTTCAAGAATTATACTACTTCATGTATAGTATAAGAAATTTGCAAAAATATACATCAATTTCCCTCTCCTGATTTTATGCTACTATCATACATCTTTCTTCTCTCAATGCTTTGGGCACCAGGATACATTATCATTTTTGCCTTAAATGCCTAATTATCTTTTTTAAAGTTTTATTGAGAGTAAATGCATAAACCATACAATTCACCTATTTAAATGCACAACTCAGTGGCTTTTGGTATATTCAGAGTTTGTATTACTATCACCAATATTAATATTAGAACATTTTTAGCACTGCCCAAATAAATCTCACATCCATAGCAGTCCAAATTCATTTCCTCACAATTTACTTGACAAGTTCAGGCAAATTGCCCCTATGATATGTGATCTTTTCAGTCAATTTTATTTTATTTTTAAATTTTTTAAGTTGTAGATGAACACCATACCTTTATTTTATTTATTTTATTTTTTTATGTGGTGCTGATGATAGAACCCAGGGCCTCATATGTGCTAGGCAAGCACTCTACCACTGAGCTACGACTCCAGCCCCAATTTTATTTAATTTTTTTTTTCAATAAGAAAAAAAGGAATTCTTTACTCACATTTTCACCATTTCCAGTACTCTTTCCATTCTTCTGTGTAGTTCCAGGTTTTCATCAGGTACCAATTACCTTTTGCTTGGCAGATTTCCTTCAGTCTTTCTAGTCATGCAAATCTGTTAGCATTAAATTCTTTCAGCTCTTATATACCTGACAGTTTTTATTTTACCTTCCTTTGAATAATTTTTTTTAGTTGTAAAAGGACATAGCCTCCCAAGCTGCTGGGATTACAAGTGGTGCCCCCATACCTAGCTAAAAGTATGATTTTAAACATCTTTCAAATTTCATTTCTTATCCAAGCTTTTTGAACAAATAACATATAGGTATAGGAAGTATAGGGTTTTCAAGATGAGAGAATAGAGAAGGTTGCTTTCCTGGATGTTCCAGCATGAAACCAAGAAAGCAGATAGGCAGCTTCTCAGCAAGGTGGATGAAAAATAAAAGGTGGGGGGCTTTACTGGGATTTAATACTGGACATTCAAAGTAGACCAGTAACTCAGGAGGTTGGATATAATAAGGAAGAAATCCCAGTGCCACCACCAGTGCCACCACCAAAGGAACCAGCCAGAATAGTCCCTCTATGAGCAAAGTGGAAGGATAAGGGAATTAAAGGAACTCATATTTTTAGGAGGCCTCAGACATGTCTGGGTATGGAGAGATCAAAGATCAAAGACATTGCCCAACTATACTACAAGATGTGCTGCACGATACCCTTGTGTGGGAAAGAAGTCACATCTCTCCCAGGTCTCTGTGAAGGAGAAAAAAGGGCCATTTTGCAGCCCATAGCATGGGGCTGGAAACTACAAGAGTTGATGCCTGGCAAACCTGAATTTGACCTGAAATACATGCCTGGAAAACCCACACTGCATGACATAGAGCATACCTAAGTGACCAGGAGAAAATCAAATATGTAGAGGAGTTTACAGAGGGGAATACTTGTCATGGAAACCCACCCAGTTTTCCCCCTCTTCCTCTAATCTAGCCACTTGCAGGACCAGCTGGGAGAGACATACCTGGCCAGGAATTTGAAAGGGCCAGGCTGGAAGAAATTGAGTTTGGAGACTGAACCCAGGAGAAACAGGGTCTGCAGGTAACAGAGGGAACTAAGAATTAGCTCCTCCACTGCAAGAATGGAACTGAGGGGAAGTCTCTGAGGGAGCATCATGGGCCAGCAACTACTAGGCCCTGGAGGTTCACTGATTTTAAATCATCAGACCAGTTGCCATTCAACCAAGAACATGGAGACTACCAAAGCCTAAACCCTACCTCCAGGAGCTCTGCCTATGGGGTTTTCTCTCACATTCCAACAACCCCACCCTGGGGTGGAGGAGTCATCACACTCCAGCCCACCCCCACCTAACACTGCCAAGAAGGGAAGTTGAGAATTTTTGAACTCCAACAGAAACTATTCTTGAACTTTTCATCAAGATCTTTTTTAAATTTTAATTTCTATTGTATTTATTTATGTATTTATTTTTCTTTTCTCTGTTTAATTGTGACTTGAATGATTGATTCATAGACACATACATATTCATATTTGTTTTTTCTCATTTATAGCATTTTTTAAACCAGTTAGTTTTCATGGATCAGTATTTTGAGGACTAGGATGTTTGATTAGTATATTTTGGTTTTGTTTTATATGCTAATTTTAAAAATTTTTACTTTTATGTCTTTTCTCTCTCACTTATTTGTTTTTTTATTCTCTTTCTCTCTTTTCTTCTGCCAACAGTCAATCTCTATTGTTCTCTTTCACTCCTTTAATTTTTTACTTCTATTTTCTCTCCTCCAACCTCATAATCATCACATACTACATCACATCTGTTCTGTTTCTGTCCACCATTCAAAATTGTAAATCCTTTTGCAAACTTACTATTTTTACTGTGGGAAATAACTGATTACATTATTTCTGTTTATTGTGACAATTAACATTATAGATGTCACAGCAAGAAATATTTGGTTTAATGCTGTATGTTGTTTACATTGGTTGTTGTTATAATTTGTCTCTCCCTAAACAGTGAAGTACTAGAAACATTTAGGGAGATTACAAGTTCAGATGGTAGAAACTCTACTGCCTCAGATCCAAACTGTTAGATGGGAGACACACAAACAACATGAAAAAATAAGGGAACAAATTGCCCAAACAAACTAAGACACCTCAATAACAGAATCCATCAACACCACAGTGGATGAAATGTCAGAGAAGGAGTTTAGAATGTACATAGTTAAACTGATGTGTGCAATAAAGGACAATGTAGGGAGGGAAATCAGAGAGAAAATACAGGAAGTGAAAGACCACTTCAGTAAACAGAGGATGCAGAAGATGGCAGACTAGAGGGAGGCTGCATTCTTTGTCACTCTGTAACTCAGGATTCAAGCAGAGAAAAATTTGTTTCTCTGTGAGGCGGTCTTTGCTCCTCATGGATCCCTGCTCCTTACCCCATTTGTCTACCTAAATCACCTACAGTCTGCCAGCATATCAACTACATTTTGAGTACAGATTGCTCACTGACTGCCGCCTATCATCCGCCATTTGCCTGTTTGCCTGCCTCTGGCCTGCCCATTGCCTGTCTTTCACCTACCCATCACCCACCAACCAAGGTCCACCTGTTGATCATCCACCAATAATAGCCTGTATACTGCCTGCAGATCATCAGTGGATCACTAGCTACCTGCTGTTGCCTGGAAATCCATTGTCACAGTACCTACAGGTTTGGTTATATGTGGTCACTGCCATTTTGGAAAAATAGCCAGGACCTGCAGGACCTCCAGCCCGACTGACTGCACCCTGCCTCCAGGACCCCACAGCCCAAATGACTGCACCCCTCCTCCAGGATCCCCTGGCCTGACTGACCATGCCCTGCCTCCAGGGGCCCCAGCCTGACCAACTGCACCCCACACAGACTCAGTGCCCACGCCTTGCACTGCATCTCCCCATTTGCCAACATGCTTAGAATCCAGTGCAGCCATCTTGGATTATCCTGGAAGTGGAAACTGCCATTAGGTGGGGAAAATCCCATCCTGAAATGGCTGCTGGAGATTGGAAGCTCATTGTCAGGTACCTCTCATGCATCAGGCTACTGAAGAGTGGGAGGTTTAAATAGCATATAACTGTTATAGTGTAGATTTTTTTCCCTCCCTTTTGAAAAATTTTAAGTTTTTATTTCTTTATTTTTCTTGCTCTCTATTTTCCTTTTGTTTACCTGTTTCCTCAGTCTCTTTCTCCCTTTTCTCATGCTAACAACCAACTTCTTTTGACTATACTTTCACTCTTCCAATGATAGAGAATTTCTTACACTTTTCTTATCTCATTAACAGCTACATCATCCACCCTCCCCATCCTCTTTGTCCTCCATTAGAAACTGCATCCCTCATTGCAAATCTATTTGTTATACTGTAGATAATAATTGAACTCATCCTCTCTGTTTATTACGACGATATTGTTAATGTCTTCATAGGGGCTATTTGGTTTATGGCTGCATATTGTCTGTACTGGGTGTTGCTAATATTGATCTCCCCCTTAAAGAAAGGTTTTGGAAACCTGCAATGTCACTAAGCCTATAGGGCAGAAACTGCAATACCCCAGATCTGCATTGCTAGAGGGGAAGATACATGAACAACATGAAAAGACAAGAGAGGAAAGTATTTCAAACAAACTAAGATTCTATACTAATAGAATCCAGTCACAGTATGATAGAAGAAATGTCAGAAAAGGAGTTCAGAAGATACCTGATTAAAATGATTCACAAAGCAAAGGATGAGATAAGAGAGCAAATACAGGCAATGATTCATCACTCCAATAAGCAGTTGAAAGAGCAACTGCAGGAAGCAAAAGACCACCTCAACAAAGAAATAGAGATTCTGAAAAAGAACCAAACAGAAATCCTTGAAATGAAGGAAATAATAAACTAAATAAAAAACTCAATGGAAAGCATCACTAACAGACTAGATCACTTGGAAGACAAAACCTCAGACAATGAAGACAAAATATTGAATCTTAAAAATAAAGTTGCCCAAACAGAGAAGATAGTAAGAAATCATGAACAGAACCTCCAAGAACTATGGGATATCATGAAAAGACCAAATTTAAGAATTATCAGGATTGAGGAAGGCACAGAGATACAAACCAAAGGAATGAATAACCTATTCAATGAAATAATATCAGAAAATTTCCCAAACCTGAAGAATGAAATGGAAATTCAAGTACAAGAGGCTTATAGAACACCAAATGCACAAAATCACAACAGATCCACACCAAGACACATTATAATGAAAATGCCTAATGTACAAAATAAAGAGGATTTTTAAAGGCTGCGAGAAAAAAGCATCAGATTACATGTAGGGGGAAACCAATATGGATATCAGCAGATTTCTCAGTCCAGACCCTAAAAGCTAGAAGGGCCTGGAACAATATATTTCAAGCTCTGAAAGAACATGGTTGCCTACCAAGAATCTTCTATCCAGCAAAACTAATCTTCAGATTTGAAGATGAAATAAAATGCTTCCATGACAAAAAAAGTTAAAAGAATTTACACATAGAAAGCCTGCACTACAGAATATTCTCAGCAAAATATTTCATTAGGAAGAAATTAAAAACAACAATTGAAGTCAACAAAGGGATTAACTTCCCTAAAGGAAAAGCCAAACCAAAGGAGAAACTAAGTCAAGTTAAAAACCAAAACTAAGCCAAAATGACTGGGAATACGAATTATATCTCAATAATAACCCTGAATGTTAATGGCCTAAATTCATCAATCAAAAGACAGACTGGCAGATTGGATTAAAAAGAAAGACCCAACAATATGCTGCCTTTAAGAGACTCATCTCATAGAAAAAGATGCCCACAGACTAAAGGTGAAAGGATGGGAAATAACATACCACACACGGACTCAGTAAAAAAGCAGGGGTTTCCATCCTTATATCAGAAAAAGTGAACCTCAAGCCAAAGTAAGTCAGAAGGGATAAAGAAGGTCACTGCATACTGCTTAAGGGAACCATAAATCAAGAAGACATAATGATCATAAATATTTATATCCCAAACAATGGGACATCATTTTGTCTGATGTACATCAAACAAATCCTTCTCAATTCCAGGAATCAAATAGACCACAATACAACAATTCTGGGTGACTTTAACACACCACTGTCACCACTGGATAGATCTTCCAAACAAAAACTAAACAAAGAAATCATAGAACTAAATAATACAATCAATAATTTAGACTTAACATATGTAGAATGTTCTATCCAACAATGAGCAAATACACTTTCTTCTCAGCAGCACATGGATCCTTCTCTAAAATGGACCATATGTTATGCCACAAAGCAGCCCTTAGTAAATGCAAAAAAATAGATACTACCTCGTATTCTATCATAATGGAATGAAATTAGAAATCAATCACAAAATAAAAAACAAAAACTACTCCAAGACCTAGAGACTAAATAATATGCTATTGAATGAAGCATGGATAACAGTAAACATCAGGGAGGAGATACAAAAATTCTTAGAGGTAAATAAGAATGACAATACAACATATCAAAATCTCTATGAAAAATCAACATATGAAAATCACTATGAAAGCAGTACTAAGAGGAAAATTCATTGCATTGAGCACATTCAAGGAAAGAATAAAAAGTCAACAACTAAATGACCTAACATTACATCTCAAAACCCTAGAAAAAGAGAAACAGAATGACACCAAAAGTAGTAGAAGGCAGGAAATAATTAAAATCAGAGTTGAAATCAATGAAATTGAAACAAAAGAAACAATTCAAAAAATTGACAAAACAAAAAGTTGGTTCTTTGAAAAAGTAAACAAAATAGATAAACCCTTAGCCACACTAACAAAGAAAAGGAGAGAGAAAACTCAAATTACTAAAATTCAAGATGAAAAAGGAAACACCATGACAGACATCATTGAAATACAAAATATAATTATAAGGTACTTTGAAAATCTGTACTCCAACAAAATAGAAAATCCCAAAGACATGGACAAATTTCTAGAGACATATGATCCTCCCAACTGAACCAGGAGGACATACACAATTTAAACAGATCAATTTCAAGCAATGAGATAGAAGAAGCCATCAAGAACCTACCAACCAAGAAAAGCCTGGAACCAGATGGATTCTCAGCGGGGTTCTACAAGACCTTCAAAGAAGAACTTATACCAATACTCCTGAAAGTATTTCATGAAATAGAAAAGGAGGAAACCCTTCCAAATTCATTCTATGAAGCTAGTATCATTCTGATACCAAAACCAGATAAAGACAGATCTAGGAAAGAACACTTTAGACAAATATCTCTGATGAATATAGATGCAAGAATACTTGACAAAATTCTGGCAAATTGCTTACAAAAACATATTAAGTAGATAGTGCACCACGATCAAGTGTGGTTTATCCCAGGGATGCAAGGTTGGTTCGACATCCAGAAATCAATTAATGGAACTCATCACATCAATAGACTTAAGGTTAAGAATCATAAGATTATTTTAATAGATGCTGAGAAAGCATTAGACAAAATACAACACCCCCTCATGCTCAAAACACTAGAAAAAATAGGGATGGTAGGAACATACCTCAACATTGTATGCTAAGCCCACTGCCAACATCATTCTTAATGGAGAAAAACTGAAAGCATTCCCTTTAAATACTGGAACAAGACAGGGATACCCACTGTCACCACTTCTATTCAATATGATGCTTGAAATACTAGCCAGAGAAATTAGACAGACCACAGAAATTAAAGGAATATGAATAGGAAAAGAAGAACTCAAGCTGTCACGATTTGCTGATGACATGATTCTACATTATAGGATCCAAAAAAGTCCACCAGGAAACTTCTAGACCTAATTAATGAATTCAGCAAAATAGCAGGATAAAAAATAAACACATATAAATCTAATGCATTTATATACATAAGTGATGAATCATCTGAAAGAGAAATGAGGAAAACAACTCCATTCACAATAGCCTCAATAAAATAAAATAAAATACTTGGGAATCAATCTAACAAAAGAGGTGAAAGATCTCTACAATGAAAACTACAGAACACTGAAGAAAGAAATTGAGGAAGACCTTAGAAGATGGAAAGATCTCCCATGTTCTTGGATAGGCAGAATTAACATAATCAAAATGGCCATACTTCCAAAGGTGCTATATAGATTTAATGCAATTCCAATAAAAATCCCCATGACAATCCTCATAGAAATAGACAAAGCAATCATGAAACTCATCTGGAAGAACAAAAGACCCAGAAGAGCCATAACGATCTTGGGCAGGAAGAATAATGCAGGAGGTATCACAATACCAGACCTTAAACTCTACTATAGAGCAATAATAACAAAAACAGCATGGTATTGGCACCAAAATAGGTAGACCAATGGTACAGAATAGAAGACACAGAGACAAACCCATATAAGTACAGTTATCTCATACTAGACAAAGGCACCAAAAGCATGCAATGGAGAAAAGATAATCTCTTCAACAAATGGTGTTGGCAAAACTGGAAGTATACAATAAAATTAAATGAAACCCCTATCTCTCACCCTGTACAAAACTCAACTCAAAATGGATCAAGGATCTAAGAATTAGACCTGTGACCCTTCACCAAATAGAAGAAAAAGTAGGACCAAATCTTCATCATGTTGGCTTAGGACAGGACTTCCTTAACATGACCCCCAGAGTGCAAGAAATAAAAACAAGAATCAATAAATTGGGCAGATTCAAACTAAAAAACTTTTTCTAAGCAAAGGAAACAATCAATAATGTGAAAAGATAGCCTACAGAGTGGGAAAAACCTTTTCCACATACACTTCAGACAGAGCACTGATCTTCAAAATTTATAAAGAACTTACAAAACTTTGTACCCCAAATACAAAGATCTAATCAATAAATGGGCTAAGGAACTGGGCAGACACTTCACAGAAGAAGATATACAGGTGATCAACAAATATATGAAAAAGTGCTCATCATCTCTAGTAACTAGAGAAATGCAAATTAAAACCACCCTAAGATTTCATCTCACTCCAATTAGAATGGCTATTATCAGGAATACAAGCAATATTAAGTGTTGGTGTGGATGTGGGGAAAAAGGCACACTCATACATTGCTGGTGGAGTTGCAAATTGGTGCAGCCACTCTGGAAAGCAGTATCTAGATTACTCAAAAAACTTGGAATGGACCCACCATTTGACCTGGCTATCTCACTCCTCTGTTTACACCCAAAGGACTTAAAATCAGCATACTACAGTGATACAGTCACATTAGTGTTCATAGATGCTCAATTCACAATAGCTAGGTTGTGGAACCAACCTAGATGCCCTTCAACTGATGAATGGATAAAGAAACTGTGGTATATATACACAATGGAATATTGATCAGCCATAAAGAAGAATAAAATTATGACATTTGCTGGTCAATGGGTGGCATTGGAGAATATCATGCTAAGTGAAATAAGCCAAGTCCAAAAAACCAAAGGACAAATTTTTTCTCTGATAAGTGGATAATGAAACATAATGGTGATGATACATCATGGGGGGG
>JAJEJO010000137.1:0-23141 GCA_020662805.1 Glaucomys volans
AATGAAGGAGCTGCTGAAATGCAGGAACTGCCACCACCCAAGCACAGGACTCTCAAATTCCCCACGAGTGACCCCGTGAGTACTCAGCTGACTCTTAAGAGACAGGAACAGGTCAATTTGACCAGCTTGATCTTAAACACCTAGCAAAACAGTTAAAACCAAACCATAGACATTCTTGGGCATTTAAAAGAAACAATAGTTTAATGTAACTTAAGATGTACTTGTGTTAGCCCCTAGAATAGGACTGGAGGCTACAAAAGAGAGATTCTTAGGCAAATGTACCTGATAACTCAAGTTCCCAGATAAAGGCCTCAACCTCTCCAGCCTTTGATAGGCCTTGTTATGGGAACAACTTCTCAGTTCTTCCACCTGGTGAGAGATTGACTTCTACCGTGTCATGATTTTCTGTATTAATCTCATTTTGGTACTTATGTCATTTTGTTTCTCTCTCATAGAAGCACCCACTCCAGATGACTTTACAACCTGCTCTTCCCAAGCAGACTTCTGCTCCTCGTTGACCAGATTTCTAAAAGGAACTTCAAACTGCTTCCCCAGACTCTGCCCCCTTCCAGCTCGAAGCAGCAAGAGCGGTCAGTGCCCCCTCTCCCTAATTAAGGACAGGCAGTTAGTGTAAAATAAGAGATCTGGTCAAACTGAGGAATGGAACCCATCAGAGTCTGGGAAGTTGGAAGCTGAAAAACCACTAGTTTCCTAAACATGTATTTGTTAACGTGGATAAGACCAGTGGGGAATGTTATACTTCACAAAAAGATTCTCCAGTGCCATCAGGAGAGAGTCAGCCCCACCCTAATCCCCCCTCCCTATAGCCCAACCCTAAACCCTTCCACACCCTATAGCCCCGCCCTAATCCCATCCCTAGCCCTATAAAAGTTGACAATGACACAAATAAAGCGCAATTTCCCGGCACCCCGCTTTTAGGAGTAAGGGAGGTTGTCGCTGGCCAGCTAAAATAAAGGCTTCTTTTGGCTTTACGTGATCAGCTTGGATGATTTTATTTTCTTTGGGTGCACAAGGCCTTTCCCACATACCTTTCCATGCCCATCCCTGGGAAAATTTCCTTTAAAAGAAGAGCCAGAGACCCTGAAGGTGCTTCTCTCTCTTGAGACAGTGTATTTTTCTCTTTCACAAATTTTACCTGTACTGGGGATTGAACCACCCAGGGGCACTTTACTACTGAGCTACACTCCCAACCCTTTAAAAAAAATTATTTTGTTGTTTTGAGATAGGATTGTAACAGTGGTCCACTTTATGCTTTGAATACAGCCCTTGCTGCTCTGCCACTGCAGCTTATTTTTAAAAGGATATGTTTCTTTCTCTTCCTCTCTCTCTGATCCCCCTAATCTCTGGGGAAACAGGCCTACCTTTCTTCCCTATCCTAGGCAAACTTTTCTGTCCCTGAGTATACACCCACCATAGGAAGGAAGTCATCCAGACTTTGGGGATGGCACCAGAAGATCTCAGAAATGACTGTCTCCCAAATTAACAAGTGAATTCCAACTCTGACAGAGAACATGTGCAATGTAGCCTTTGAGTCATCCCTTTAAATGCCCCCTGTTCCTGCTGATGGGCAGAATCACAGCCTCTGGGACAGGAGTCCTCTGTGTCTCTCCTTTGCTAGCAAAACAATAAACTTTCTTTTTCCTTTTTCTCAAAATCATGTCCTCATTATTGGATTGGTATCTGAGACAAGGACTGAGCTTTCAGCAACAGGGTCTTGCTAAATTGCTAAGGCTGGCCTCAAACTTGTGATCCTCCTGCCTCAACCTCCCAAGTCACTGGGCTTACAGGCATGCACTTTTGTGTTGAGCTCCCAGGCCTTTTTAAAATTTTATTTTGGGACAGATCTTGCTTGCTAAATTGTCCAGGCTGGCCTGGAACTTGTGATCCTTTTTGCCTCAGCCTCTGGAGAAGCTGGGATTACAGGCAGGCCACACTGTCCCTTGCACTTTTTTTTTTTCTTTCTTTTCCATTTATTTATTTATTTATTGTACCACGAATTGAGCCCAAGGACACTAACCACCCAGCCACATCCCCAGCCCTTCTTATATTTTATTTTGAGACAGGTTTCACTAAGTTGCTTACAGCTTTACTAAATTGCTCTTCTCTTTTCTAAAGCCTGACGTGTCCTTAAATTATTTTCTGTGACATTTCAAGAGCCCGAAAGATCTCTTCTGCCTCTGAAGAGACCTCCTCAAATCCCCTTATGGTGACAATATGGGCAAAAGATCTGCAATTCCTCAATTTTTTCAGTATTCAAAGAGCATAATCTAAATGCCATAGTTTAGAGGGAAGAGAAATGCTTTATAACAAGCCTACTTTTCCACTAAAGGGACTGAATTAGGAGGAGAGAAGAGAGGACAGGACTGAGCTGGTAATTTTCCACAAATTTACCTTGAAGTCCAGTTTTTAGCTATGATAGGAACTACTTTAAGTAATGGGTAAGAATTTCCAACCTGTTTTCCTTTTTTTCTCTTCAGAGAATCTGAAGTTGTTGAAATGCTAATGATAGTTTGTTAAGAAGAAAGAATTGGAGAGCACAAGATGCTAACCCAATTAACATATGGGTATAGAGCTACTTCCAGGAGAGAAAGATCTGGAAAGCCTGGAGATTTGGGTGAGAGAGGCAGGCACCTGGTAGACTTTTGAGTAAGAAGAGAGATTGGGGTAAACCACCAGAAATAAACAGGCAGAGTGTTGGCTGAAAGAGGACTTTAGGGAAGTTTTATCCAGTTGAGGTCAAGTTCTTTAGTGCTGATACCGCTGTTTACTGGTGATGAGTTCTGCTTCCTCAGGTGTTGAAGTTTAAAGCCCAGAGAAGCACGCCAAGGCAAGAGTATGAAGCAGATTTTATTTAAAGGTAGTAACACAGACTTCTCCTGGGAGGGAGAAGGGGGCCATGGCTGATGTTCTGGAATCCCCGAGAAGTGAGCACACCCCACATCTTTTATAGGTTAGGGTCTTCTTTGTTCTGCCCCTTCCTCTGACCCTTATCTTACCTCTCCTTCCTGCCCATATGGTGGTGGTAATGCAGCAAAAAGGTGAGATGTGAATGGCAGAGGGAAGGGCCACTTGGAGATTCAGGTGGGGGACCTGGAGGCATTAATTAGCAACTCCCTGCCTGCAGTTTTTGGGAAGGGGCAGTTAAGCAGGTAACCTTGGTGATCAAAGGGTTCTGGAGTCACTCATATTCCAATCTCCCAGGGGTGTCTCCAACTTCCCAGACTCTGATGGCCTCCATTCTTTGATTTCACCAGATTCCTTATTTCTGCACTAACTACCTGTCCCCAATTCTGGCTTCAGTGCTACAGAAAGAGACTTCAGGAAACACTTGCATGAGTTTTCAAGGCTTTGTAGAGTCAGACTTGTGATTTTGTGTGTGTGTATTTGTGTGTGTGTGCTGTTTCTTTTGGATGCCACTCTACTCCACTACGATCCTTAAGCAAAAGGTAAGAGTCGTTATGTTCATTGAGGAAAAAGGAGAAAACATTCGGTCAAATTTCAAACAAAATCCCTTTTCACCTTATGCGAAAGAGCCCTGGATATCTCTTCCTTCTTTGCCTTTTTTTTCTCCTGTCCTTTCACTCTCTTGATTGTACAGGCAGGTTAGTGACAATGTTACCTTCTGGGAATCGAGTGGTTTAGAATTGGGGTCCTTGATTCCACTTAAGAGGCCACAGGACAAGTCATTTTACCTTTCTGAGCCTTGGTTTCCTCTACGAAAAATGGATTCTGATTTTCTCACAATTATATGAGTGGAGAGTGTGAAGCCACCATGCAGAGTGTGACCACCGTTTTATCTTCCATTTCCCGAAGGCCTGACTTTAACAATATTCTCTATCTTATTGGTGGGTACAACCTTGCCCTGTCTTCCAAGAGATAGTTGTATCTTTTTATGCAGGTGACTTCTAAATATTCAATATGCTCTGAAACTGTAACTGTGGTGCACTTCACCTTTTGAATGTAGCTCTGAGGCTTATTAGTAAAAGGGACAAGTTTTCCTTTTTCTCTTCTCCCTCTCCCCCTCCCTAACCTGGGGGCAGGGAACAAGATTACCCTGAGCTACCTTGCTCCACAGGAAGGAGATATTTGCCAGAGGATCTAGGAAGTGAATAGCTCCCAAATTAACAAGTGAATGTTAACACACCGTGAGGGGCGCTGGGACCCCCTGTCAGGGCACACCTGGACCATGACCTTTGAAGAGCTTCTTTGAAACCTTCCTGTTCCTCGTGAAGGGCAGAATCACAGCTCTAGGACAGGAGTCCCCTGTGCTTCTCCTTTGCTACCAAAGCAATAAAACTTCTTTTTCCTTTTTCTCAAAACTGTGTCTTCATTATTGAATTGGCATTGGGGACAAGGACTGAGCTTCCCATTACAAAACCATAGGAATGGTAGAACTTCAGCACCGAAACAGATCAGGGGTGTGGGGTGGAAGTGAGTTTTTTTTCTCAAATATGTCACAGAGGTTGGTGACATTCTTTTTTTAATTTTTTTTAGTTCTCAATTAATCTTTTATTTTATTTATTTATATGTGGTGCTGAGTATCAAACCCAGGGCCTCACACATGCCAGGCGAGTGCTACACCACTGAGCCACAGCTCGGATGACACTGTTAAGGTGGTAGCTAGCAATGAGCAGTGAAATGCACGACAAGGTCACAAGTGCTCTTTAAATTATTTTAGGGTCTCCTCTAAACTACTTCCAAAGTAAATGAGAAAGCAAAGGGTGGTAGTAATTTGTAGAAAATAAACAGAAGCAAGGGAGCTAGTTGGAAATCACATCAAGAGAAAAGGATTAATGGGACTAACTCTTGACAAGGTCCATTGATGTTGATGTGAAGTTAGGAATTATGGCCAGAGGTGTCTCCAGTTGTCTGGGAAGGAAGATTCCTTTAGTAGCGCAGGCACACTAAGGTACTTCTGACCAGCTATTTACCCCAGTGACCACATTGACATGGGATCAACTTGTACACGAAGCCCCCTAAATAGGAGGCCATCATGACAGTTCCAGGGAGGACCAACTACGGTCAAAAACTCCACCACCAGACATGAAGGAGGAGCTGAACACCTGATTGGCAAAGAGTACAGATGGTGGTCCCCAGTCCTCCTGGTAAACATCAAACAGTAATAAATTTGAGGACAGCGTTGTCTTCTTTGTCATTCTCTGCTTGGAGATGGCTCACTCTCTCTCTGGAGCGTGCTCTCTGCTTGAGCCTCACTTTGCTTTCACTTCACTTTCACTTCTAATAAAGTTCTTTTGGTGACTTTTTGTGTCCGACTTTAAATTTTCTTTCATCAGAACACAAGAGGCAAGGTTTGGAGTTTCAGTTCCCTGCTTTCCTGTGACACTAGTGGCTCTGGAGGCTGAGTGGCAGGAGGATTGTGAGTTCAAAGCCAGCAACTTAGTGAGGCCGTAAACAACTTAGTGAGACCCTGTCTCTAAACAAAATATAAAACTGGCTGGGGATGTGGATCAGTGGTTAAGCACCCCTGGGTTCAATCCTGGGTATAAAAAAAAATTTTTCATTTTAAATTTTTTTGGTGGGGGGAGTAGGACTAGGACTCAAATCTAGGGCCTCACACATGCAATTTGATTTTGTTTTAAAGAATGGTACCGGGGCTGGGGTTGTGGCTCAGTGGTAGATCACTGGCCAAGTATGTGTGAGGCACTGGGTTTGATTCTCAGCACCACATATGAATAAAATAAAGGTATTGTGTCCACCTACAACCAAATATATATATATAATATATATATATATATTTATATATAAAAGAATGGTACCAATTCATCATGCTCTCTCACTTCTCCAGTGCCATGTTCAACCTTCTGTGGCAAATCAACAGACTTCCACAGAATTTGACTTTTCAGAGCTTTGCTCCATTACTCTATATACTTTTAAGTACATAGAAAATTTGCATCTTTATTTAAATTATTCCTTGGCATCATATTACCATAGCATTAAAACAGAAGTTTCGAATTTAGATGATAACAAGTAACATAGATTATTTAACCTTTTTTTCCAGATTTAGTGGCTAACACTGGACATTACAAAATCCAGGATTTTTTTTCTGCGGGAAATGCTATTGTAAAAATAATAGTAATCCTTCACTTGGGCCTTCTAAGATAATGGATGTTGTAATGAATGGAAGAGAGAAAGGGAAGTTACTAAGAAACCTAGAAAGATAAAATACAAGATAGTAAGAATTTTAAGTACTTTTTGTTATTTGTAGTTTTCTATTTTAAAATATATAGTTTTTCAAAAATCCTGAGCAAATGAATTCCATTATTAATTAAATGTAAAATACCTACTTCTATAACATTCAGAGAGTTCATTGATCCTCATAGGATTACTGAATTCAAGAATTGGCTTTAATAACTGTTTGAGCCAATGACTTCATCTTTTAGATGAGGCTACTGAGATCAGAGAGGTCCAGTCCCTGGCCTAAGCTCAAACAGCAAATGGGTTGATGGATCTGTACATGGATTCTGAGTTTTCTTGTGTCTCACCCAATATTTCTTCCACTGGGCCGCAATCACTTGCACATGTCCATGTCTACCAGCTATTAAATACTGGAGTTGCTCAGGTTTTAAAATTATAGACTCCTATTGGTATTGGTTCTTGCTGCTAGATGTAGGTGTATCTTGTAATTCAAACAATACAATGATAAACAATTCTTTACAGTAAATGTCAGGATAGAAGATAAAAAGACAGGGCATGGGGCATCTGTCTTGCTGGCTTAGGTGATAGAAGAGTATAACTATGCTATGTGACTGGGGGAGGGGACTGAGCACTGAGACTAGTCTTCCAGTACTTCTTTTTTTTTTTTTTTTTCTTTTCATTTTTTGGGGGAGTTTGGGGTCAGGGTTACCAGGGATTGAACTCAGGGGCACTCAACCACTGAGTAACATCCCCAGCCCTATTTTGTATTTTTATTTAGAGACAGGGTCTTGCTGAGTTGCTTAGGGCCTCACTAAGTTGCTGAGGCTGGCTTTGAACTTGTGATCCTCCTGCCTCAGCCTCCTGAGCGGCTGGGATGACAGGCTTGCGCCACTGTGCCTGGCTCTCCAGCACTTTTGAACATTCAGGGAGCTTCTTTCCATTCCTTTACAACTCCCTTCCTGCTTAAAGTCAAATAGATTCAGCAGACTTAGTAATAAGAGCTTTAAGTGACCCAAAGTGACACTGTAGAGTGCTGGAGTGCCACCAGGCTCTATTGGACTTTAGATGGTAGCATTTTGCTTATTGCAAATCATTTACTGTGCTCATACTTCTTTCTCATAGCATGGCAAGTCTTGGTATGACCAGGACCCTTCCAGGTTTGAGATTTGGTACCAATGTCAGTGGAGGCAACTGCAGGTTTTTTATTGGAAGCTCAGCCTAAAGGAGGAAAAAAAAAAAGGCAAAGTTGACTCTTCTACTACAGATACTGAGATATTTTTTATGGTTCATAGGTTTTAATGTTTTTATAATTAGGTCATATGAGGCCAAACGTCTTCTAGATGTGGGATGGACTTCTTTTGGGGGAAAATCATACAAAGATCTTTATTAGAAACATTGAAAAGCCAAATGCAATTTCCCTAATAATATCCCACCCAGTGAAAAAGAATTACTTCAACTTCTCTTGGGTACTTTAATCTCAATGCTGACAAAATGAAGGCCGGTTGGCAATTTAACAGTTCCTTGGCTCTTAGCTGAAAGAAAATAAAATAAATGGAGTGCTACTAATGCTTGAGGTCTATGTGCAGTCTCGCAGGTCCAGAGTTGACTTGTTTTCCATACAGATCAAAATATATCCCAATTGCACTTTACTGAAGTTACATTCTCTTCATTATTTTATCTTCATTATTTTACACGATACCTGATATCTTCAAACCTCTTTGCATGTTGACCTTGACACTGAAAAAAAATCACATGGGAATCACATGTTCTCTTAAGTTTTGCACTTGTAATTTGCTCTAAGAATCATGTAAACACACTCCAAGTAAAACTGGGCACACCATCTAAACAGACATTTCTCTAAAGCAAACATATAAACGGCCAATAAGCACATGAAAAGATGCTCAAGATCACTAATCATTAGGGAAATGCAAATCAAAATTGCACTAAGATACTACTCCAGCCAGGCACAGTGGCACATGCCTGTAATCCCAGTGGCTTGGGAGGCTGAGGCAGGAGGATCGCAAGTTCAAAGCCAGCCTCAGTGACTTAATGAGGCCCTCAGCAACTCAGTGAGACCCTGTTTCTAAATAAAATACAAAAAAGGGCTGGGGCTGTGGCTCAGTGGTTAAGCATCTCTGGGTTCAATCCCTGGTGCAAAAAAAAAAAAAAAAAAAAAAAAGATACCACTCCAAACCTACTATGCTGGCTATAATAATAATGAACAGATAATAAGTATTGATGAGTTTGCAGAGAAATTGGAATCCTCATAGCTTAAGCATGAAGTACCAAATGACCCAGCAATTCTATTCCTAGGTATACACCCAAGAAAAACAAAAACATGTCCATGCATGCAAGAACTGTTGCATGAATGTTCATAGGAGTATTATTGACGATAGCCAAAAAAGGAACAACCAAAATATCCATCAACCAGTCAACGGATATATAAAATGTGCTATGTCCATACAAAGGAATTTTATTCAGCAAAATACATGAATGAAGTATGGATAAATATTACAACACATATGAACCTTGTCAACATGCTAAGTGAAAGAAGTCAGTCACAACAGATTACATGTTGCATAATTCTATTTATACAAATGTCCCCACTAGGTAATTTTATAGACACAGAATGCAAATTAGTGCTCTCCTAAGCTGGGGGGTTGGGAGATGATAAGGGGTGATTGTGAGTGGTTATAGGGTTTCTATTTGGTGTGCTGAAATGTTCTAAAATGGATTTCAGTGATGATTGCATAATTCTGTAAATATACTAAATACCATTGAAATGTATACTTCAAATGGGTGAATTTTATGGTATATAAATTATATCTCAATAAAGCTTGTATGCATACGTATACACATGTACATATATTTTTCCCAAATAACTTTCTGTGAATGCTTGTGTTTTTTGGGGGGTTCTTTTTGGTACTGGGAATTGAACCCAGGGGCACTCCACCACTGAGCCACATCTCCAGCCCTATTTTGTATTTTATTTAGAGACAGGGTCTCACTGAGTTGCTTAGGGTCTCGCAAAGTTGCTGAAGTTGGCTTTGAACTCCTGATCCTCCTGCCTCAGCCTCCCAAGTGCTGGGATACAGGCATGCACCACTGCGCCTGGCAAATGCTTGTGTTTTAATGCGAATATCATAGGTATATCTCTTTATCTTCTGTGGGCCTCTTAGCAATGCTCTGCAACTGTCTTTTAGCATGGCCTCACATTTTCCAGGCATCTGATAGATGTAAGGAAATCACATCTGGGAGCAGGGAATGCTTAGGGAGAAAAGTGCGCATCTTAAACCTGTTCCAAATTGTCCATCTCTTTTAGAAGTAAGATGTGTATGAAATATGTAACTTACACTGTGGTTTACTTCCACAATTATGTTTGAGTCCCTCAATTGGCATTGCACTGAGGCAAAGACTGTGGGAAAACAAAGATAAGTGAGACAGAGATTACTGTCTAAGTGGTTAACAGTGCATAAATGAATGAAAAGAATGAAATCAATGAATGGATGTTCAACTAGTAGTCTGTAATATAAATCATATATGTACCTGGGGTGAAAGGAATGTTTAAGTAGAGCAATAAAGAACAAGTCACCTTCTGGGTAGCTAGATCATAGCAAAGGGGCATCATTTTTATTCAGTGAATGTAAAGTACATGACATTGGAGCCAGACACATGTTAAAGCAATTTCTTGGGCAAACTGATTTCTAGTATGCGTTGAAGGTTTTATTAAACTTATAGCAAGTGAAGGTGAAGAATCTTAAATAAGATAATTTTAAATTTTTTGAAGTCAAATACACACATAACCAAATACATTATTCTTAAATTTTCAGCTTGATGAATTTTTACACCTGTGTAACCACAAGCCAGATCATGGTCCAGAACATTCCTACCACCCAAAACACTCCCCTCATGCTCCTTCCCCATAGATACTGTTTTATCTCACCCAGTAACCACTGATGAGTTTTGCCTATTCTTGAGCTTCATGTAAATGAAATCACACTGCATATCCTCTTTGTGCCTGGCTTTCTTTGACTCAACCAAAAAAAGAAAGAAAGAAAGAAAGAAAGAAAGAAAGAAAGAAAAATCCGAGAACATCATCCATGTTTTTGCATGTAGTAGTTCATTTCTTCTCATTGTTTTGTAGGAGTCCTTTGTATAAGTATACCACAATTTGTCTAGCTTGCACACAGCAGATTATGGGACTTCTCAGGGTCCATAAATATGTGAACCAATTCCTATCAGTCAATTTCTCTTTGTTTATCCTTATCTACCTATAAAAAAAAAAAAAAAAAAAAAAAAATCCCCAAATATTTTATCAGAAATGTTAAATACTTTCCAGGAGAGGTTGTAAGTAACATCCTCAAAAATAGCTGCTCCAAGCGACTTGGGAGGCTGAGTCAGGAGAATCGCGAGTTCAAAGCAACTCAGTGAGACCCTGTCTCTAAATAAAATACAAAATAGGGCTGGGGATGTGGCTCAGTGGCCGAGTATCCTTGAGTTCAATCCCTGGTTCCAAAAAAAAAAAGCTGCTCCAGTCCACCTTTGCTAAGGCTAGAGAAAATTTCTATATCCACAGACCTAGGGTTAATGCCAGATATGCCATTTATCAATTTATGATCTTTGGTAAACTACTTTTTACTTTGATGTAAGATGAAGATAATAATAATCTACTTCAAAGGACTAGTCTTAAGGTTTTAATATTTGGCATAGAGCAAATGTTCAATTCATTCTAGTTTGCACTTCTTCCCTCCCTCCCCTCTCCCTCCTTCCCTCCCCTCTCCTTCCTTCCCTCCCTCCCTCCCCTCTCCCTCCCTTCCTTCCTTCCTTCCTCCCTTCCTTCTTCTTTGAGAGCTCAAGCAGTAGTTGATAAAGGAAACAGTAATGACAGTATTGAACTCTTATAATTATCTTAACAAATGAAAAAATTCTATGGTGACATTGGAGAAAGTGGGAGGGTGGAGCATGATGGAAAAGAAAAAAGAACAAAGAGAAAAGAATTAAAAACGTGGGAAGGCAAGACATCATGTCCCCATCCTTAAAATAAAGTTCTCCATGGGGGTGGAGAGGTGGTGAGCTGAATAGAACACCTGATATCATGAAAATTAAGTCTCTTTGTCTATATCAATATTAAGCACACAAGAAAATAGACGGATTCAGCTTTAATGATAGATTACAAGTAGATTTGCAGTGAATTGAAAATATGTCCATGTGAAAATATATCAAAATTAAAATCTCATTTGCATATATAATATCAGTTAGAGCAAATGTTCATTGTATGACAATGCTCCCTCTAGGAGAGGCCATTAGGTTGATTTGCATTCATTTAAATGTGCATGTGGGGCGTTGATTTTGTCTGTGCAATTACTAGAGTAGTTAATACATTGTGCTATTAAAACAGATAAAAGACTGTACAGAAGCTGTAACACACAAATGTGACAATTGATGGGCTGAGTGGAAGGAAAGGGTCTCATATAAACATCAGCCCTTTGTGCAGTGGGGCAAAGAAATGGAACTGATTGTTCCACACAGATCTCTCCTCAACCAGTGTTATTCCTGTGGCCTGGATTCAGGAAAAAATGAAGAGTCATTTTTACAATAAGCAAACTAAATAATTCAATTATGTGGTATGTTAAAAGTTGTGGTAGATTGCAAATATGGACAGAAATTCTTCCAATCCCTGTATGTACACTCTTTACCATGTTGTTTTTCAGAGTGACTTTGCTTTCTTAGCACCAAATATTGAAGTCTGTTTCTCAACCCCATAAATCTGGACTGGCCATGTGACTTGCTTTGGCCAATAGGATAACAGGAAATAAAACATAAGCAAAAGTCAGAGTTTGAAAAGTGCTAGCTCTCTGGGTCTTGCTCCCTTACCGCCCTTGGAGCCCTGAGACATCATGTAAATGAACCCAAGGAAACCTGTGAAAGATGAGAAAACTACATGGAAGAGAACACAGGTGTTCCAGCTGATATCCTGACAAACACTGACCTACCAGGCGGTTACAGATGCATGAACAAATCCAGAACAAACCAGCCTGGTTAGTCCAGGTTAGAAAAACTGCTCAGCCAAAGCACAGTATTATGAGCTCAATAAAATGGTTGTCATTTTAAGCTACTTGTTTTGGGGTGTTTTGTTACACAGCAATAGCTAACTGGTACACGAAGGTTATGATGAGTGCAGAGATACATAAATCAGAGGACTGCAGAGTAGAAGTATAAATATGTGGGGGATGTTGACATTTTAAATAACTTTGTGAGAGAGGGACTTTAAACACTTGAAAAAAATAAGGAAGTGACTCATGCTATTTAAGAAATGAACATGCTTGGCAAGGAAAATAGCAAGTGGAATGTTCCTGAGCAGGTCTGGCTCTTGTTGAAGTAAAGCAAGTAGGTCAGAGTGCCCAGTCACTGTAGGAGATGAAGGCAGAGGGGTAGCAAGGGGCCAGATATTCCAGGAGTTCACCGCTACATTTGTGATGAGAGTTCTATGAAAGTTGGGACTCCCGTGGCTTGCCATGTCCCAAATGAGACTATGCTAATTAATTATTCCAGAGATAGAAAATGGATATGAGCTGGACCAATGAACTTCCCCATCCTGGAAATGGGAAAGTTGAGACAGAGACCCAGAAATTAGGAGTTGTTGGAGCTGAAAGTCACCTTACTGGCTGTCTTTGTTCAGGTTGTTGTAACAAGAATAGTAGAAACTAGGTAGCTTAAACCCGGTGCAGTAGTTCACACCTATAATCCCAGCGGCTCAGAAGGCTAGGGCAGGAGGATTGAAAGTTCAAGGTTAGCCTCAGCTATTTAGGCCCTAAGATACTTAGTGTGACCCTGTCTCAAAATAAAAAGTAAAAACAGGCTGGGGAGTGTCTCACTGGTTAAGTGCCCCTGGGTTCAATCCCCAGTACCCAGAAAACAAAAAACAAAAAAACTAGGTAGCTTAAAAACAATAGAAATTCATCATTCACCATTCTGGAATCTTGGATGTCCAAGACCAAGGTGCCAGCAGATCTGGTGCCTGGTAAGGATCATTTCTTGGTTCATTGATGGCCATCTTCTTGCTGAGTCCTTGTATGGCAGAAGAGGAAAAGAGGTCTCTGGCACTAATCCCACTCATGACCTAATTATCTGCCAAAGGTCCTGCCTCTTAATACTATCACACTGGGCACTGGGTTTCAACATAATGAATTTTGAGAGGACTCAAACTTTCTGACCTCAACCCTGGCTAAACTCAAAGGATCCAGAATTCATACCCCACTCTGGTCGCTGAATTTCAGGAGCTGGCCTGCTTCTTGTCCTTGTCAAAGTTTGACAGTTAAACCTGTTTTTTGAGTCAGTGCAATGCATCTGAATCATTACAATGAATTTTCTCTGACACTCAATCTTTTTTCTTAAATAAGCAAAGTTAATTTCTGTTGCTTGCAAATAAAAGAGCCTCAACTAATATAATTATCTTGTGATTTCTCTCTAGTTCTTTAATATATTTCTTCTCTTCTGAAATAGATTGTTAGTTTTTTAGAGGCAGGAATAATTCCCTCAATTTATTTTGTACTCTTCTTCTACCCAGCTGTGCTTATGGAACAAGATAATAACAGCTGAGCATTCATTCAATGACTACAGTGCATCCAGCACAGAGCTGATGCTAAGAACTGATGAAGATTATCTTATTTAAACTTTGCAATAATTCTGTGAATAATTAATCTGGTTGTCTCCAATTTTTACAGATGAGGAACCAGGCCAGAGGAGTGACATGGCTAATGAATGGAGTAGGGATACCAACTCAGGTCATTTCATCCAGAAGCCTAGAATTTTTCTTTTTTTATCTTTCTCTTTTTTTGTACTGGGGATTGAATCCAGGGGTGCTTAACCACTGAGCTACATCCCCAGACCCCTTTTATTTTTTTATTTAGAGACAGGATCTCTCTGAGTTGCTTAGGGCCTCGCTAAGTTGCTGAGGTTGGCTTTGAACTTGTAAGCCTCCTGCCACAGCCTCCTGAGCTGCTGGGATTACAGTCCTGCACCACCACCACACCTGGTTAGGAGCCCAGATTCTGGCAGGACCCAGCACTTAATGGGTACTTAAAAATATGTGTGTATTGATTCACTCAGAAGTACTAAGTATTCTTAGTACTTCTGAGGATGACCAGCTGGTCTTCACCACGCAGGCAGGGTTGCTCCAGCATCCCTCCACTGGGAATACAATGGTGTCATTTTAGGGACTCACTATCAGTGACAAGTTAGGTGGTATGATGTCCTAATGGCAGACATCTCCTGATGTGAGCAGATTGTCTCTAAGCACATAGTGGCCCTCAGAAACCTACTGTTCCTACATCAAAATTTTGGCATGATCTGGGTGCAGTGGCACATGCCTGTAATCCCAGTGGCTCAGGGGACTGAGGCAGGAGGATTGCAAGTTCAGCCAGCTTCAGTAACTTAGTGAGGTCCTAAGCAACTTATAGTGACCTGGTCTCTAAATAAAATATAAACAGGGCTGGGGATGTGGCTCAGTGGTTAAACACCTCTGGGTTCAATCCCCAGTACCAAAATAAATAAATAAAAATTTTGGTATGAAGTAAAAACTCAAGACAATATGGCATTTTAAATGAGAACTCAGTAGCATATCAGGGAAGAAAATATAAGAAGTATTGTACAGAGAATCAATTATAGTAATAAAAACATTAATATATTATTCATTCATGAAGATCTTTACACATATATGGCATTCTTTCTAACAACCCTTTTCATGCCCACTTTACTGATAGTGAAACTGAGACTCACAAATTTAAATGCTTTGTCCTAGTATAACTCTCTGCCTTAGGGTGCTACATTCGGTCACCTGGGAGTACAAAATATCCAACCCTTAGGCCCAGACACTGCAAATACCAGTTATTGCTCTCCTTCTGAGCTTGCAACTTATCCTGTCTCCTTATTTCATTTGCCATTTAATTATGTGCTGCCCCATGACACTAGTGTGCTGCTCCGTAATTACGATCGTGTTATTTCTGTGCTGTGTGAATTCATTGTAATTTCACTTTTCAGACCTTTTCTTTTATGTGGGGTACTGATAAGAACCGAATATTTCCATGACAAAACAGATTAACCGTCAGCTTCTGATAGTTTAATGTCAAGATGAACTATGGACTAATGAAGAAAGGGTTGAATGGAATTAGACTTAATGATTAAATGGACTTTGCATATTTTTCTTAAAAAAATCAAGCAACACATCAACTAGATTT
Source organism: Glaucomys volans (assembly GCA_020662805.1). Lineage (NCBI taxonomy): Eukaryota > Metazoa > Chordata > Mammalia > Rodentia > Sciuridae > Glaucomys > Glaucomys volans. The sequence continues at coordinate 15,414 of JAJEJO010000137.1, forward strand.
TATATGATTTGCAAGTGTTAGTAGTATGCCCAGGAATCTTTATCATATAATATTCATTATGTGTTCTCTTAAGCACATCAGCTTTGCTTGTTCATATAGAATAGACAGAATGAAACAAAAACAGGTGTTGCTTTTCATAAGCTGGAGTTTAAGGAGCTGATATCACACACACACACACACACGAACGCACACACACAATGGGAGGAACTTTACCTTTTTTATTTATACCCATTCTAATGCACATAAAAGTGTTTGGTACATACTAGGCAAATCAACACTCAAATATTTCCTGAGCACCTACTATATGCCAGAGAATGTTCTAGGTACTGGGAGACAGGATTAAATTAAGCAGAAATCATGCTTTCATGGAGTTTATGGAGAATGTTATATGCCCCCAAAAGATTCTCAAATGCCATGGGAAGAGGGAGAGTCAGCCCCACCCTAATCCCTTTCCCCTTCCTGTAGACCCACCCTCATTCTTTCCTCTCTATAGAATTCTTTCCTCTCTGTAGACTGATCCTAATTCTTTCCTGCCCAATAAATGCTGGGGACAAAAAAGTAAGGCATGATCCTCTGGCCCACCGCTTTTAGGTGTAAGGGAAGTCGTCTCTGGCCAGCTAAAAAATAAAGGCTTCTTTTGGCTTTATGTGATCTGCTTGGATGATCTTATTTTTGTTGGGTATAACTAGAACAGAAAATGAAGAAAAACAAATGTATTTAGTATATCAAATGGTGATATGATCTATGGGGAAAAATAAAACAGGAGTGAAGGAGAGGGACCTCTGGGAGTCAGGTGGGAGAGTCACTACTTGAGATAGGAAGTGAAGGAAGACATCACTGATAAATGACTCTTTTTTTAAATATTTTTTTTTCAGTTGTAGATGGGCACAATACCTTTATTTTATTTACTTATTCATATTTATGTGGTGCTGAGTATCAAACCCAGTGCCTCACATGTGCTAGGCAAGTGCTTTACCACTGAGCTACAACCCCAGCCCCAAATGACTTTTTTTTTAAATTTATTTAATTTTGATTCATTGAACACAAATGGAGTACAGCTATTGTTTCTCTGGTTGCACACAAAGTAGAGTCACACCATCTGTGCATTCATACATGCACACAGGGCAATGATGTCTGCAAATGACTTTTTTAAAAAAATTATTTCATTTGTTCTTTTTAGTTATATATGACAGTAGAATGTATTTTGACATATTATACATACATGGAGTATAACTTCTCATTCTTATGGTTGTACATGATATGGAGTTTCATTGGTGGTGTATTCATACATGATCACAAGCCAGTTATGTCCAATTCATCCTACTGTCTTTCCATTCCCATCCTCCCTCCCTTTCCTTCAGTCCCCTTTGTCTAATCCACTGAACTTCTCTTCCCTACCACCATCTTACTGTGTGTTAGCATCCACATATCAGAGAGAATATTTGGCATTTGGTTTCTGGGGACTGGCTTATTTCACTTAGCATGATAGTCTCCAGATCCATCCAGATGAATGACTCTTAAAGAGAAACTAAAGGAGGCAAAAGAGTAAGCCAGGGTGATGTCGGTAGGAGGAGAGTTCTAGGCAGATGGAATTACCAGTGCCCCAGTCTTGTATGTTAGAACAACTGCAAGGAAGCCAGTATGAATAGAGTAGGGTAAACTCGGGAGACAGTAGGAAAGAACAGATTTAGCAAGATGGCAGGAGCTAGATGATCCAGGACCTATTGACCATTGCCAGAGTGATTTTTTTTAACTAAGAGGGAGAAAGAGAGACAATCTTTTTGAACAGATGAATGACATATTTGGGATTACACTTTAAAAGTATCACTCCAGCAACTGTGGGAGAACAGATGATATGGGACACAGGGCAGAAGCAAGAAGACCAGTTAGGCTAGTTGTAATAATACAGAAATGATTGGTGGCTGGACCAGGATGGTAGCAGTGCAGGTTGTGACAAGTGGTCAGGTTCTAGATATGTTCTGAAGGTAGAATGGACAGGATTTGCTAATGGATTTATTGTGGGCTATGATAGAACTATAAAATGACTTAAGGTTGTTTTTTTTTTTTCTTTTTAGCTTGAGCTTCAATACGGATGTAGCTGCCATTAAACAAGATGGGGACCACCTCAGAAAGTGCAAATCTGGAGGGAATATCAAGAGTTGGATTTTAAAGGAGGTAAATTTGAGATTTCTATAACTTATCCAGGTGAGGACATTGAGCAGTTTGCTGGAGTCCAGGGGAACTCTACACATAGGTGTAATTGCACATAGGTGAACAATATCAAAACATCTCAGCTGTGTCAGAGAAAGGAAAAAACCATCAACTCAGTTGCTGCAGTCAGGTGTCCCTTTAGCTTTATTTTAAGAAAATTAAAAGTGAAGTTCTGCATTCAGGATTTCATCCCAAGGAGGTAACCCTCAACCTTGCATAGTTCTTGCCTCAGGCAGATTGCTCTTATGTCTGGGCCCATTTTGCACTGTCTTAGAGTCCCTCTTCCATCTGCATTGTCTCAGCACTCTCAAGCCACAATTTCCTCTCTGTAGTTGCTTGCATTTTTAATATCCCTTGAGGCGTTCTCTAGACATACCAAGCAGTGTGTCTGAGCTGTTCAAGTCATCACCTGCTATATTAATTTTTTAATTTTGCTAATGCTCTGATTATAAAGTTGCATAAATTTTGAGTGTTCTGCCCCAACTCTGCTATTTTTATATAAACCTTGTTAGTTTTAGTGTCTGATTTTGCAAAATGAGAGATTTTTCAGGGTTGGGTATATGATCTTATGTCAGAAATGCTTGTATACATGTAGTTGACATGCTACTTTTGGCCACATCTTTCTTGGCATTTTCACCCTTAGGAACTATATCTTTCCCGTCAGGTGCACATGCCTTTCCCTCCCTCAAAAAACCAGAGGTATGCCCATGACCCAAGCTAGCCAATCAGAATACACTACCTGCCTGCCATGCTGATTGCTTCAGGGCTGGACCCATGATCCAGCAGAACCAATCAAATTATTCCTGGAGCTATTAGGAAGAAAAACTCTAATTCTGAAGCTGTCTTAGACACTAATCCTTGAAAATGATGCCACTACAAAAGAGGCAGGGACTGGAGATATAGCTCAGTTGGTAGAGTGCTTGCCTCTCATACATAGGGCCCTGGGCTGGGCGTGGTGGCGCATGCCTGTAATCCCAGAGGCTTGGGAGACTGAGGCAGGGGGATCGCGAGTTCAAAGCTAGCCTGAGCAACTTAGCAAGGCCCTAAGCAAGTCAGTGAGAACTTGCCTCTAAATAAAAAAGAAAAAATAGGGCTGGGGATGTGGCTCAGGGGTGGAGTGCCCCTGGGTTCAACCCCCATTGCCAAAAGAAAAAAAAAAAGAAAAAAAAAAAGACCCAAATTGGGAATTCTGTAAGTTATTTATTTTTCATTTTATCTTTCATGTATTTCTTCCATTCTTGTTTTCTTGGAAAAATCCCAGTGATTTTTCAAGACTTAGTTCAGTTATCACCTTATGGTAAAATGTGTCATGACCCATCCCTCCAAACACACCTACTATACAAAGGGATGTGAGCTTCTTACTCATTCCCAAAGCACTTTTTACACATCTCTTTTACAGCACTCTTGTGTGACTCTTTGGTTTGTGGCATTCTGGATGGTAACAGAGTTGCCTTATTTATGTCTATAAACCCAGTACAGTAGATACATGGCAAATGTTAATCAAATGAATAAAGATATGATTCTGGAAGAATATCTGGTTGATCACCTTGTACACACATTGTGACATACACACACACACACACAAATTCTGAAAGAATATAGCGTTTTCTATAGGTGAGAATTTTGATCTAAGCTTAAAACAAACAAAAGAACGGCACTTTGTGTTAGCTTTCTGTTACTATAACAAATACCTGAGATAAATCAGTTTATAAAAAGAGAAAAATGGTTTATTTTGATATATGGTTTTAGAGGTTTCAATCCATAATTGATTGACCCTATTTCTTTGGGTATGAAGTGAGGCAGCACAACATAGCATTAACACGTGGCAGAGCAAAATGCTCAGTTCATGGCCAAGAACTGCAGGAGAAGAAAGAAGAGACCAGGGTCTCATTATCCCATTTGAGATCATGCCTCCAAAGACCTAAAGACGTCCCACTAGGCCCCACCTCTTAAAGGTTTAAATCCCCACAGGCTGGGGACTAAGCCTTTAGACATGGGCCTGTGGCAGACACCCAAGATCCAAACTAGAGCACATTTCATTGAGATTAAACTTGAAACTAGGACTGCAAGAGAGAATGCAGAGTAGGAAAGGCTTTGGAAAAGGAGAGCAAACAAAATTGGAAAAGCAACACCACCTTATATTATCATAGAGGTACAGAAACCAAAGAATGGTATTATTCAATAGCATAGGTATAGATAAGGAAGAAAAATAAAGGAAAAGAGATGAGAAAAGATGGAAAGTATAGAGGTGGGAGTGGGAGGCGGAAGTATGGATGGTTGACCCTTCAGCTTTGAAGAAAACTCAATTTTCCACCATGTCAGGCCATATGCTGGGTTATTGGGAAGTTGAAATGAAAAACTCGCAGTCCCTATGGGGGACTAGCTAGGGGACTCGCAGTCCCATTATGGGGGACAGCTAGGTTCATAATGGTGGCGAGAAAGCAATGGAACACCAAGAAGGGGGTGCATGTTGCCAGGGAATAGATCACTTTTCTGAACAGACAAAACCTTCCATCTTTCACCAGAACTTCAGGAAGTATGACAGCTGAAATGTTGTTCCTAAGTGGCCAAAATACTTCATCTTTCCCCCCATTCTTGTTTTTTTCCTCTTCGAACTATAATCTCTTGCCCTATCAAAGCAAAAGGAACTCTTACTCAACATGTGCTTGGTCCCAGTTTTGATATTGTTCAGGCAGGACTGCAGAACAAGATGCCCTCTGCCAGAAAATGCCACATCCCAAGGCAGAATTCCCCAGCCTTGACTGCTACAGGTATTGCCCTTTCTATCATCCCCACACCACAGGGCACCTTGACTGTCTCAATGAAGCATCACCACCTACCCCAGCCTGGGTAGAGCTTTGGCTGTCCTTCCCACTCCAGTCAGATTAGGAGGGATTCCTTTGGTACCAAGCTTCCATTTGCTCACAGTACTTTTCCGGGACCCTAAGGGTATTCGGGATCTCCTCTCCACAAGAAGGGCGATCCTTGGAGGTGCGAGTGTCTCATGTGTTGGCTGTGGTGGGCGGTATGGGTACTCTGGACATCACCATATCCATCTGGCAGGTGGAAAGCATGTCAGATAACCAAAAGGGCAGGTCCCTGCAAGGTAGGTCCCTGGGAGGGGGAGGGTCTGGGGAGAGGAAACATCAACGGAAGAGGATACGCCTGGGATCTTGAGGAGCAGGCAGCACCTGTCTCTGGGCTAGGAGGATGCTGGCACAACCACCAGGGGGACACCGAGGGTGCAGGGGCGGGTGGGAGGCTGTGCAGGGCTAGTGGTACATCCTGGAGCCAGCTTGCCACGACCCGCGGGAAGGGTTGGCAATGTCGTGCGTAGATGGCATGTGGAAGGTGTGTTGCTTTCGGATGGATAGCCTGAGGACGGCGGGACCTGGGGTGGCTGGGGACTGGAGAGAGGGACCCAGAACCCAGGCTCTGGTCTTGTGGCAGAGGGAGGTTGTCTCGGAGGGGCTGGCTGTGCCTAGCGCGGCTCTGGCGCCGCCGCCTGGGGGCGTCGGGCAGTGAGCCCGGTGGATCGGGGCGACAGGAGACCGCCTCCCAGCGCTAGGTCCCGGTACCTGCTGGGGGCGGGAAGGAGAGGGGCGCTGGGCGCCGAGAGGCGGGCGCCGAGCGCGTGAGTCACTTCTCTCCCCTGGGTTAGGAGCGGGACTTCGCCTCCCTCCCGGGGTCTGCATTTCTGCTCCAGCTTCAGCGGTTCCCCGTGCACCCCGATCCCCTCCTGAGACTGGACCAGCCGCCCTTCCGTCTAGGAGAGAGCCAGGTAAGTTTGTCCTCTTTTGATGCCCCCTGTTTGGGTGACTCCGAGGAGGGGGGCCGGGCGGGGGAAGGTCCTCCAGTCTGTGTCTCTGCCTTTGCTTCCTCGGTCTGATTCTCTCCACCAGAGACAGAAAGTTAGATTTTAAAAACGCAACAGAGAATATCAAATTCATGCTTAGACCCCAGACAAACCAAACTCCGGAGCCATATTCTTAATTTCCCGGGTACCTTCAAATGTTCAGATGCGACGTTTATGGGGCTAGGAATGTTTGATCTGTTTTGTGTTTCCCTCCTCCCCCACTTTCTTGCTGGGTGATTCTTAGAGGTGGGGACCGGAGAGCTCCAGGGCTGAGCTGGGATCCTTTGCCAGGGCGGTTTCTTCATTCTCGGCGAGGTGGCAGATGTTTTACTGTAGCCGGAGTTGGGATCTTGGAATAGCCCTCCCCAGCTCAGGACATGCCAGAGCTGGAAGGTAACTGCAGTAGTTGCATACCTACCTCGTCACCATTGGAAGAATCAAAATGTACCGGGGACACAATCCATGTGAATGCCAGGATCGTGTTGAAACAATTCATTCAAGGACTCGATTGAATATTTTATTTGTAACGTATTGCATTTCAGGAAAATCTTAGGAGACTACTGCTGGTCTTATTTTTTTCTGTTTTCAGAGATGCTTCAAAACCTCTTATTTCCCTAAGAAGAAAATCAGTGATCATCTATTCTATGTCTTATAAGGATTAAACAATGCAAAGCTATATGTTAGTTTTTCCTCTACCAGTATGTGTGTGTGTGTGTGTGTGTGTGTGTGTGTGTGTGTAGCTAACACTAACTGGTTTTAGAAAAATCAGTGTGGGGGAGGAGGTGCTTTCCCCTTTCCCTGTCCTTAAAAGGCAGTGTTTCTTTGACCATTAAATAGTCACTAATTGTTGCTGGTGTGTGTGTGTGTGTGTGTGTGTGTGTGTGTTTTGCTTAAAAGTATCTGAGGAGGAGAGAACCTCCTGGAATATGTGAATTTTTGGTTCATGTTGACAACTGATTGCTTTATAATCAATATTGTTTGGTTTGATGCAATGTTAACAGGTGGTTTTAATTCACAACACAGAATTATTCTGTTCTAGAAAATATCCCTGCTGATATGACAGGGAAATACGCCCCCCCCCCCATGAAACATGTCTTTATCCTGCTTTGTGGGAGAAAGATGGGCGAGGGAATCTTTTCTGGCAGTTGATTAGACCCTGATCATAAATTGCTCTTTCTGAGCTGTCATTTGGTTTATAATGTGATCACAGAAAATGCCCTCCCCCATCCTGGGAAGAAAATTAGTGAAACTTTAGATTTTTAGTCAGGTCATAGGGAGAGTTCTTTGGAGTTAAGTGGAATCTTTGATTATACTCTTGCAATGCCTTCCCCAGAAAACCCTCCAAAATGAGTTGGGTTTCCCACCTCTCTGATATCACAACTTCTTTTCTCTACATACCTCTATCATAGCTTGTACCATCCGCTTTGCTCAGGATAGTAAAATTTCTTTGAAGGGATGGGTAGGATCTTATTCGTATTTATATCATTGGAGCCTAGTAAAGTAGGGAGTCTGTTGAAAAATGAATGAATGAATAAATAAATTTGGCAATTCAGACCAGGTTTACTATTCCTTGAATACCATCTGGGCAAGATTTCTTTTCACTTCTAAAAGATAATCCTTTTAATTCAATGGTACTCAAAGTGTGGATCCTCAGAGTACAG